>JASCZW010003258.1:0-32252 GCA_034211315.2 Aedes japonicus | reverse complement strand
TTGTCACTTGGCGGAGCCAATCGAGGCATGTCTCAAGAAATTCATGTTAGGGCCTTAATTCCATTTGTAAACAATGAATTTAAATATCGATTTCTCTTGAGTCTTAAATCACTCTCGTGAAATGAAAGCAGAACGAGCAGGTGTCACGGTACCTTAGGATGGTTCGGTACACAAAAGCCAGCATTACTCCGAGGTTTTTCAAATTTCTGAAAATAGCGCCCGGGCGCTCACCTTTCAATAACTTTTGACGTAGACTACGTCTTACGGCAAGGGTAGGGTGTCAAATGAAAATCTAAAATTTTGCCACCGTCACGAAAAACCGTACGTTTTGTACGCGAATAACTCAAATAATCCACGATAGATTTACATGATTTCTTCTTCAATCGGTCGGAAATTTTACCGCGCTCCAATTCAATTGTCAAACATTTTTCTCAATCAATAGTAAACTATTGAAAATAACGCAAATATAAGGTGATGTCTTATAATGTCATTTTGCAGAGTAAATTTACCAAATTTCCTATCACAGATTTCAAATTGAAGCAAGGAACGTCTTGTATCATCTTCTTCTTCTTTGTGTTAGAGAGGGACTTTAACCAATCATGTCATTCCATGTACGTCTCGCACGCAGCTGAGAACGGCATAAAACGAACACTAAGGAAAATTTTGCCTCAGTCATTTGGCAGCATTGAAGCTGTGCGGAGGGAGCGCAGGGAGCTCGTCGCTGAGAGCCGGTCGCTGGGAGCTGGTCGCTGGGAGTTGGTCGCAGGGAGCTGCTTCAAAGGCTCCACCAAACTGCAGCGTTTTCGAAGTCGCGGCGAAACAATCGCCACGAAGAGGTAATATGGCGGCATGCACAAAACCGACGCGATTGTGCGCGATTAAAAAACGCATCGCGTCGGTTTGTGCGCTCCCGATAGCTGCCATGTAATCTCACAGCGGCGATTTTTCCACCGCGATTTCGCTGCCGCGGTGGCAAAAATTGCTGCAGTTTGGTGGAGCCTTCATTTGTACGGCAGCGGAGCTGGTGCAGAGGCAGCTGGTGGTCACGTAGCAGCTGGTGGTGGTAAGTAGCAAGGCTCTCCCAAACAGCGATCGTCGCGATGAGGCAAAATGGCGGATTATGAGGGCGCACAATCGCGTCGGTTTTGTGCAAGCCGCCATCTTACCTCATCGTGGCGATTGTTTCGCCGCGACTTCGAAACGCTGCTGTTTGGAGGAAAGCGTCCTTGGGGCGAGCAGCAGTAAGCGGTAGGTGGAAATAATCTGTCCTTTTGAGGACAATAAATTCAAATAAAAGAGTTGTTTATTCAAGAATGAACTAATCTTAAATTAAGTTCGGTGCCTTCGGTAAAAATTTCACCCAGCTGGTTGGCGCTATCCATTAATTGATAATCTGTCCTTTTGAGGACAACCAATTGAATCAAAAGAGTTGTTTATAAAAGAATTAAACTTTTATTTCGTTGGGTTTGTGCGCCTAATATGGTGCCAATTCGTTCGCCGCAACTGCAAAACGCCTGCATGGAGGGCGAGCTGTCGGGAAAATTTTGGCTGGTTGGCGCAACCCGCGATGAATCAATAAATCAATAAATGCTACCAGATACAAATCCATCTTTGCTACTGGCAATTTAATATTCTCAGCTTGAGAGTTTGTTTGATTGGGATTTACGTTTCTAATTGTCGATTGGCAGCCAGTGGTATTAGCAAAACTTGTTTTCCCTTCATCGCATACCTTAAACCACATAAATTCCCTATCACGGACACAATTTTCGATGTTGAACATGATATTCCGAACCAAAATTCTCTGTAAATTCCAATTAGTAGTGTGTTATAAACAGTTGTTCTGTTGTGTTAACGATTCGCGTTGGATAGAGTCCTACCTCTAGGAAGAAAAACGTTTTGAGAAACATAGTGAAAGTGAGAATGCCTAACCGATTTGATCCAGAACGCTTGCGCAGATTCAGGAAGCGCTTAAAGAGCGAACACACGAGAAATCCTCCGAAACGACCATGCACCGATGCCGAGCGAGCTCATAGTTATCGGGCGAAATTGAAAGCAGCAAGAGGTAATGCGTTGCCAACAACTAGTTGGGACGCTTTAGAAGGTTCGACTTTACAAATTGCATGTCATCATTGGGCTCCCTGTCTTATTACATTTCAACATATTATTGATTGTATTCTGGTGATGAAATGCGCAGCATGCTTTTACTGCATATGAACCTTCACATGATATCGATACAACTAATGCGCTGAATATGTTTTAATGTGTGATTATTTTATCAGGTGTTTATTTTATATTCATAAGAATTTATCATATATTTACCAACCTTTTTTCCCATACTCATTGCAAAGAATAATGATGTTTTATAAAACTCACTCTCTTTCTTCTGCGAGATCTAATATATTTATATATATTTCGATTTCCTGAAAGTTTTAGCCATAATGGATTCACTAATTTACCTGACGTTCACATAGAAACATGAATAATAATTTCACAAAAAACCATAAACCATATTTTAGGTACGCATTTAACCTTATATTCCCAACTTTGGCCTAATGTTTTCATCACATAGTAAAATTTAGAATATAAAATTTTTCAATGGAAAAGTAAGAGTGAGCGGTTGTGTATTTTTCGAAGGGCTTATTCATACCAACACCTATATAACTAAATGAATATAGTGGGAATTTTAATGTTTTGAAATGGAATGGCTGATTGATCACATGAGAAAGTTATTTAGATGTTATAAAGTAGCTTTATATTCCGAGCAGCAGTAGGTGGAAATAATCTGTCCTTTTGTGGAAAAATAAATTAAAATAAAAGAGTTGTTTATTAAAGAACTAATCTTAAATTTAGTTCGGTGCTCGATGGAGGGAAAGCTTCAGCTTTGTTTAATTTTTGTGTTTGTTGTGTTTGAAATGTTTATGTTTTACATGAAATTTTCCGTTCAGCCTTTGGCGCATTGTTAGTTTTAAAATTTAAGCAAAGCCTGCCAGTGCTTTGATTTATTTTCACCGAAAAATCCTACCAGATACAAATCCATCTTGGCTACTTTTAATTTAATATTCTCAGCTTGAGAGTTTGTGCCAATTCGTTCGCCGCAACTGCAAAAACGCCTGCATGGAGGGTGAGCTGTCGGAAAAATTTTGGCTGGTTGGCGCAACCCGCGATGAATCAATAAATCAATAAATGCTACCAGATACAAATCCATCTTTGCTACTGTCAATTTAATATTCTCAGCTTGAGAGTTTGTTTGATTGGGATTTTCGTTTCAAATTGTCGATTGGCAGCCAGTGGTATTTGTTCACTAATCGGACACACGCACGGAGAAAAACTTCGGACACTACGGTTCAAACAAACTCGCGGGATTAGAAACGGAACAACTTTTTATTAAAACCGCACTTCATACGGACGAAAGATTAATTTATTGCTCGATACTCTTTTCACCAAGATGTATTCGACGCAAACCCGTGCACTATTCGATTACAACTAACTACTGCCCCGGTATCGACAGTGATACCAAGGGTCAGTGGTGAATTTCTAACACGATCGGTCATATCACTCGATCGGCTATCGGTGATAAGGATGGGATGTAAACAAAACGAGATGACTACTGATAAGCATGTGGAACCTATCTGTGCTGCCAAACGGGCCGAAATTATTACGCCTGAACATGCCGGCCGCCTTGAAATCTCTGCATTTCAAAATTCTAAGTGTTCAAAATTCTTTTGCCTGGACTGTATAACCTAACACTACTTCAATACTACTAGAATTCTAATGATCGTGTTTTGCTCGGTTTGTTTTGGATTTTCAACTACTAATTTTACGGTTCGTGTTCTTCAAATCTGGGTCGATTCGATATCGTCGACCTTGACCTACATCTCACAACCGGCCTTTGTTCTCGGTTGCTGCTGATCGATAACAATTGTTGTACTACGCTGTGTTGTGGTGTCTGCTACATGGAGGAATCATCTTTCGATAGTCGAATTTTGCTGCTGCACTGCATTGGAACTATGCAGTCCTATGGGTAGATTCTATTACACGGTGTGTTGCTGGACGTGGACTGTATGGAATTGGACATCAACGCTTCGAAATTCGTGTATCGGATGGATTTTCTCGCTCATCAGGATTTCATCAAGACCGGATCATCATCGTCGTCGTCGTCGTCGTCGTCAGCCTCGACGACTGTGGAGTGGAGGCATCAATCGAATCTATAGATGAGAGGGTGCTTTTTAACCTGAATTTGTGAACATTAACATGACTTGCCTGGAGCGGAGGCCTCCTGGCCTCCGCGGGTGCTCCCAGCACCGTGGATAACGACTGGAGTGTCGTTCTAACTATTGACGAGATCACAAGTTGCACACTGAACTTCTTCAATGCTGTTGCTGCGGGTGACTTAAGCCATCGGCTTGGGTTGATCATTCCCTGAAGATAGCTTGTCAGTGCAATAACAGCTGGATGAGCATCGGTACCTAACGCTCAGGTGGTTTGTTCTAAATGAAAATGGTGAACTGTGATGCTGGCAAAGTGATGTAATTACTTTTCCTTTCTAGGTTGAACTGATGATAACGGACTAAACGAAATTGCATTGATTCTTGCGACATCACATACATATCATGCTTGACGACACGAGACGACCTTCGACCAGAGATTGACGGTGGGATGAGATTATGCGCTGACAACATCGATGCGTGTCCCAACCTGGGACACGATAGCGACTATGGGGGATAAACATTCCATAAGCTTTTTGCAATTCAAAATTATACATATACTTAACTGGGGCGCGGAGGCCTCCTTTAGGAAACCTCCGCGATGCCGAAGCTACCGACGATGTGAGAGTTTTAGAACTCTCCTGATAGGGACATGTTGTCACTGATAGGGAGGACACAAATCTTTGAAATGGCCCTTTTGAAGAGTCCGTCCTTGGTGCGAACGGTTACTACTCGGACGTTGTTGTCCGATCCAGGAAATATTTCCGCAACTCGGCCCAGATGCCATCGCTGTGGCGGCAAGTTATCCTCCTTCATGAGCACCATAGTGCCAACCTTGATGTTGTCACGCTGCTTGGTCCATTTTGTCCGGTTATGGAGATCAGACAGATAGTGTGTCTTCCATTTTTTCCAAAGCTGTTGTACGAAGTGCTGGGTTTTTTGCCAGATAGACAAACGATTCTCTGGAACGTCTTGAAAATCAGGTTCCGGTACAGCAGTGAGGGCCTTCCAATCAAGAAGTGGCCAGGGGTCAATGCCGAAAAATCGTTTGGATCGTTGCTCAAAGGGGTCAATGGACGAGAATTTAATACAGCTGCAACTTGCTGCACCACGGTGTTTAGTTCGTCGTAGCTCAACTGTGTGGTTCCAATCGTCCTCCGAAAGTGCCATTTAAACGATTTGACGGCCGCTTCCCACAAACCGCCGAAATTTGGAGAGCGCGCAGGAATAAAATCAAAACGTATGCCTTCATCTTCTGCTGAACGGATGATCGTATGCTGAAATTTCTGGTCCAAAAACTGACGACGAAGGTCTTCAAGCTCTCTACTGGCGCCGACAAAGTTGGTGGCGTTGTCACACATGACCACCTGTGGTTTTCCCGACATGCAACGAATCTTCTGAAGGCGGACAAAAATGCCTGAGTAGACAAATCAGACACGATCTCCATGTGTACTGCCTTTGTCACCAGACAAATGAAAATGGCCACGTAGCTTTTGATTGTTGGGCTACGACGAATCGGGTATTTGATGTAAAACGGGCCACACAAATCTATTCCGACTTTCCCGAAGACTGCTGATGGACTAACCCGAAATGCTGGTAGATCTGCCATCAATTGGTCGAGAACCTTTGGTTTGCTACGGAAACAGTCCACACATCGATGACAAGTCTTGCGGGCTAAATTTCTAACGTTAGTAGGCCAAAACTTCTCCCTCACGGATGCTATTAGGAGCTGCTGACCAGCGTGAAAGAGTTTCAAATGATAATGCTGCATTACTAGCATAGTTAGCGGATGTTGGTGATGCAAAATCATTGGGTGCTTGCGATATTCGGAAATCTGTGCGTTTACTAGCCGGCCGCCGACGCGGAGTGTTCCGTTTATGAGAATCGGGGTTAACAGCGATAGCTTGGACGACGGTTTCAGCTGGCGACTCCGCGTCAGATCTGCGACTTCTTGCGGAAAACTTTCTTGCTGTGCAATACGGACGAGAGCGGCCAATGAATCATTCAATTCTGCTAGCGATAGGCATCCCTGTCGTCTAGTTGAGCGACTGCGAATTGAGCTATTGTGTACGAATCTACGAATCCAAGCTACCAAACGTACTAGACTCGTAAGTGACGAGCGGAGTGAGAAGATTTCATTAGGAAGACTCGCATGAACTGGTAACGAAACGATATTTCGTTCCTCCAGCTGCGCACTATCGATTGTTGATTGGGTTGAAGAAGACTTCGGCCATGTAGAACGATCTTGACGTAGCCAAAGAGGACCCTCGAACCATAATGACTGATATTTTAACTGTACAGCCGTCGTACCGCGTGAAAGAGTGTCGGCAGGATTTTCAGCCCCTGCGACATGATTCCATTCACCATTTTTTGTGATGTGTTGTATCTCAGATACTCTATTGGCGACGAATATTTGCCACCGGGATGGCAATGACGATAACCAGCACTTAACAATCATCGAATCCGTCCAGAAGTATGATTTAGAGTGGTATTTGGAGAGCTACTGGATACCTTTTCGTAAAGGTGGCTCAATAACAAGGCTGACGATAGTTCCAGACGAGGGATCGTCTGCCTTTTCTTCTTACGACTCTGGTCTTCTAATGGAGCGACTCTCGACTTTGACGTTACCAATCTGACAGAAATTGATCCATCGTTCGAGGTACAACGAAGGTACATGCATGCTCCATATGCTGCCTCTGATGCATCGCAAAATCCGTGGATTTCGACGTCGGCTAAATTGTGTGTATACCCGGTCCATCTAAAGATGGCGAGTGATTCGAGTGCGACGGCATTGCGACGGAACTCTAGCCAATGGTTTTGGTATTGTTCAGGAAGGGGTTCATCCCAGTCGCAGCTGTGTTTCCATAGTGATTGGAGAAATATCTTCGCTTGGACCACAATTGGACCGATAAGACCAAGCGGATCGAAGATCCGTGCGGTATCGGATAACACGATTCGCTTAGTGATTGGAGTTTGAGAATTCCATTGTGGTACAGCGTAACGAAACATGTCGGTGGCTGGCTCCCAAATCAGCCCAAGAGTTTTCACTGGTGACGATGATGAATCTAATTCTAGGGTAGCCCGTTCGTCCCAGAGATCTGCAGGAATGCTCGAAAGAATTTCGGTACTGTTAGAGCTCCATTTTCGTAAAATGAACCCAGCGGATTTGGTTAGGTCCAAAAGTTCAGCCACTAGTGCCTTGCTCTCGTCTAGACTGTCTGTACCCGTAAGTAGGTCATCCACATAGAATCCCTTCCGAACAGCTGCCGCTGCCTTGCCATGCGTTGCTTCCCCATCAGTTGCTAGTTGCTGAAGGCACTTTGTTGCCAAGTAGGGTGCCGAACTGGTTCCGTACGTCACGGTTGTAAGTTGGTAGGTCTTTACGGGATCGTTGACTGAATTTCTCCAGAGTATCCGCTGAAGAGGCTGATCGTTGGTGCACACGTTTACCATGCGGTACATTTTGGCTATGTCCGCCACTACGACAAACCGATGAAATCGAAAACGTAGAATAATCGCCAGCAAGTCGTCTTGGACGACGGGTCCGACCAGAAGTCCATCGTTTAATGAAACTCCAGTAGAAGTGCGACAAGAAGCATCAAAAACAACGCGCAACTTCGTTGTGGTACTTTCCGGCTTCAAGACGGCATGATGTGGCATATAATACGATACACCTTCGCAAATATCTGGTGTAACTTCCCGCATATGCCCCAGTGACACATACTCTTGAATGAAATCACAATACAGCGCCCTGAGTGTAGGGTTTCGTTCAAAGCGCCGCTCTAGCCCATAGAACCGTTTCATCGCAGTAGTTTTGGAATCCCCTAGCCGATCGATGACGTATTGCTTCTTAGGTAGAGTGACGACAAATCTGCCATTCTCATCGCGTGTAGTTGTTTGCTGAAATATTTCCTCGCACGTCGATTCATCTACGGAGAACGTACTTTTCTGTGACACGATTCCAGCTCCCAAAACCTGGTCAACAACTCTCGTAAATCAATATTCGAGCACATGTATGCCATAGCCCTGAGACACTTCCATTGCTCTACCAGGAACTCGCCCTGAAACCACCCATCCAAAAACGCTGTCTTGGAATGTGGGTCCATCATTCGACATCTTTCTGCGACCCTCCTTCAGCAAATCGAAATAATATTCGGCACCAATGATCAAATCAACTGGGCCAGGCTCGTAAAATCCAGGGTCCGCTAAAACGATGCCTTCAGGAATCGCCAGTTGGTGTACTTCTACACGTTCAACTGGTAATGTAGAGGTGAGTTTGGGAAGAACATGAAGTTGAATAGTTTCCTCATACGATGAAATGCTATGGAATCGTGGTGATATAACTGCTTCAACCAACTTTGACGACTTTACTAGGGAACCACCGATTCCAGATACTGCAAGAAGGCTATCTCTTTCAACCAGTTTCAAATTCTGGCAAAAGCTTGACGAGGCAAAACAGTACTCTGAACATGAGTCTAGCAGTGCTCTGGCTATTTTTGAGTTGCCATTCCGATCAGTTACTATTACCATAGCGGTAGAGAGCAATACTTGTCGGGTTGGCAATGGGACATTGGTTGGTAATGCATTGGTTTGCATAACTAGTGTACGGTCTGTGGTGTGTGGTGAGTGTGAATGTGGTGGATGCGAATTTGTAGCCGCTACTGGTAGTGAGCTGGTAGCTGATCCAGGGTTTTGAGTGGGTGTGGTCTGATTCTGTGGCTGTGTATACTGAGTGTTCGCTTTGTGTGGTCGGTTCTGTGTTAGTGGGACGGAGGAACCGGTCGCTTGTGGTGATGGTGCAGCTCCACCGTTCGATGATCCAAAGTGCAATAGTGTATGGTGCCTTTGATGACAATTCCGACAGGTTCCACTCGTACAAGATCGAACCAAATGTGTTGACGAAAAACAGTTCAGGCACAATCCACTCCGCTTCACTTTCTCGTACCGTTCTGCGACCTTCATTTTCAGGAACTGTTGACATCTGAAGGCTGAGTGTAGACTTTCTCCACAAAATGGACAAGCCTTTGAAGATTGTGAAGTAGCGTGGCTGACTGTGAGTTTGGGCTTCTTCATCTCAGCTGGCTGGTTGGATTTCGATGACATGAGTGACTGTAGAACCGAAGCTTGTTTGCGTAGAAATTGCATCAAATCCACATAGGCAGGAACATCCGTCGACGAGTGATGGCATTCCCATTGCCGAAGCGTTGTGGCATCGAGTCTAGAGCACACCATGTAAGCCAATATCGTGCTCCATCCAGATGTATCTTCGTCAATCTTCTCCAATTGTTGAAGGTTTCTATCGAATTCGTTGATTACGTGACTTAACGATTCAAAGCTTTCACGTTTCATCGATTCGACGCTGAATAACGCATCAAGATGTGCTTTCACTATGAGCTTCTTATTTTCATATCGCTCCTGAAGGCTGTTCCAAGCTATCGAGTAGTTCGCAGCAGTCATGTCAACCGACGAAATTTGCTGCAACGCTTCACCGACAAGAGATGAACGCAAGTAGGAAAATTTATCCATCTCGGTCAGCTGGTCATTCCGATCAATCAAACTCTTAAACATGTCACGGTATGTGACCCATTCGCGAATACGGCCTCCAAAGCTAGGCAGACGGATCTCAGGGAGCTTTACTTTTGACATCGCACTGCTGTTGGTCACCGAAGCTGCTTGCTCTTGAGACGTTGTGGCGTTGCTAGTTGGATGCAATAGTTTCTTGAGCTTTGCCTTCAGCTCACAAAACGTATCCTCAACCATTTCGATCAGTTCATTGCTCTCGGTTTGCCGCTTCTCGAGTAAAACTGTCAAGAGTTCAGCCTTCCCCTCTTCATCCTCCTTTGATTGGGACACACCCTTTTCGTCAGCTTCCTCCAAAAGTACATCAATCCTCCGACGAACCACGTAAAACTTTTTCATCGCGCCTTCCAACATATCCAGCCTACCTTCGACTTGATCCTGATGAATGTCCGGCTTGTACTTCGCAAGGAACTTCCGTACTCCATCAACGGTGTTACGAAGCTGACGCTCCTGCTTCGTTAAATCTTTCAGCTCACTGGTCATTTTCACCCTTCTCTCACGCTTCATTCACTGGATTTTACCAAATAATTGGTAAAAACATTCACTGAAAAACACTAACTGTTCAATGTCACGAGCACCGCAGATCTTAAACAAAGTTCAGTGTCACTGGCACGATGTAGTTTATTGTTGGATCAATCAACTACGAATCTCACACCTTCAATCACTATCACTGCACACTCGATAAACGCGGCGGCGACTTACGACTCGACTCAACGTCCCACGTTCGATTTTCGACAATTTGGATTGACTGAGAGGAACCGACAAAGCGAACAACAAGCCAAATCTCCGGTAGAAATCAAGACCATCCGTCAAAAAGAGAACCCAACTCAAGTACCCAAACTCCAAGGCTTCGCATGCAAATGAAACAAGACCACAATCGATTACTTTCAACCACTTTTCTTTATTGACTCACGTATTCACAGGGCAGTGACCCTCATGCTTGGCGTCACCACAGACCTCATGCACACATGCAACCTACTTCCCCTTTGCCTGCCTCATGGAGTCGATTCCGTCCAGTTCCTTCGGTGTCTCCAGATTGGCCGTTTAACTGGAATCGCAATGCCGTTCCTCGCTGGTTTAACGACGACCTTTCCACACTTTCTTCAACGGTGGCACTTCCTAGTGCAGACCGTTCAATACACACTATCTGAAGATAATGGCGCAAAGTTCTTTAAACGGATCGCGATGGCGATATCGATATTGTCACTATATTGTCCGCACTATTGTCCTCGGTTTTTCGCGCGACACTGCTGTCCACCGGTCGATGAATCCGGCTCGAAGGACCAAAAATGTTCACTAATCGGACACACGCACGGAGAAAAACTTCGGACACTACGGTTCAAACAAACTCGCGGGATTAGAAACGGAACAACTTTTTATTAAAACCGCACTTCATACGGACGAAAGATTAATTTATTGCTCGATACTCTTTTCACCAAGATGTATTCGACGCAAACCCGTGCACTATTCGATTACAACTAACTACTGCCCCGGTATCGACAGTGATACCAAGGGTCAGTGGTGAATTTCTAACACGATCGGTCATATCACTCGATCGGCTATCGGTGATAAGGATGGGATGTAAACAAAACGAGATGACTACTGATAAGCATGTGGAACCTATCTGTGCTGCCAAACGGGCCGAAATTATTACGCCTGAACAAATGTTTTTGGCTAGAATGAAAGATATGAAGAGAAAGTTTTGATAGTTCCGCTAGTGTGCGGCAGGATTGGAAATGTAACAGATGTTTGTTTTTAGGAAAATTGATAGAAATTCCAATCCTGCGCACACTGCTGGGGCAAAACTTTCTCTTCATATCTTCATTCACAGCCAAAAATTGTTGTTCACTCTTGGTGCCTCTGGTGATGAGCGAACATCTCTTTCTACAACATAAAAAGTTGGTTTCTTAAAGGAATCGCCCTTCAACCCTCCTAATTTTGCCTGTTATGAAAAGCTAAAGTTATGGCTGGTGAAAAGGTTTCAACATGGTCACATCTTAAGCCTTTTTATTTTTTGTTTTTAAATATTTATGAATTTTTTTAGAAATGTTGGAAATCTTAATATTTTTTATTAAAAAATATACTGAAACTAGATTTAACATTTTTTAAAAAATTAAATGCATATCAAAACTTTTTTTCGTTTTAAATTAGAAATACATATCAAATCTTTCTTCCTAAACCTAGCCGTGCTGAGTTTATTACCATTTTAAAGAAACTGTAATTTATGTTTTGCATTTTTTGGTTCTTTTGAATGTAATCTTCGGTCTATAAGCACCAAATTGGGCCTTTCGTGTATGCAACTTTGTCCCATTCGATAGATTTATCATTAAATACAATCTTCGTTCGGTTTCTTCTTATCTGATATTCTGATTCAAGGCTATGCCAGCTGTATTTGCTCTACCAACACTGAAATGTATAAAAAACAAACTAAAATAAAACTGATTTGAAGCATAAGAGATTTTCATACATGATTTCCACTCGTCCATTCGATAATGAACATCGTCACAATTTTCTTCACACAGATTTTGTTTTTTGGTTATGTTTAGATGAGTCATTTGAAAAATAAACAATCGCAAACTCAAATACTTCCATTAAAATTTTACCAACATTTTCAATACGCTATTTTTACAACAGGCCATAAAACATAAAACAAAATGTGTCCCTTTCATTGGTCTACGGTTTTCACGTAATATCATTGTTATTTTAACTTTGTAAACAATTAGTTTATAACGTGTGGTTATTATCTGAACATCTAGGCTGAATTACTCGGTTAATCGGTTGAATTTAGCCAAATTTAGATCCTTAAAAGCTCGTGGAGATAATTTGTTCTGCTTAACCAATGAAATCATGGTGTCCCAATAGTTAAGGAAATCGGAAATTACGTGAAAGTAAACAAGTATAAATTGTCTAGTAATGACTCAATTTCGTCGCAATTAATAGGTCATCCTGATAGAAACATAATTTTAACTATAATTTAGAAGAAAAATTAGTAATCTCCATTAAATTCCAACTACCTTTGCTTATCTTCGACAGATACGCGTATTTCGTGTACAATGTGCAGACTTCTTCAGTGTCTCGTACTAATAACTCGACTGAAAGACACTGAAGAAGTCTGCACATTGTAGACGAAATACGCGTATCTGTCGAAGATAAGCAGAGTGATTGGAATTAAATGGAGATTACTAATTTTTCTTCTAAGGTATAGTTACAAGTATTCCACTAAACAGCTCAAACCCTCTAGGAAACATAATTTTGTTAATTATCGTTTAATTAGTGACATATCTGGTACATGGGACGAATGAAGGTGCTAGGGCTAACGTTACATCCCGTTAACCTATTAATCGCTTTGGCAAAAACTCCATCCAGTATTTGCACCACTAACTGTCGTGATTCTTCCGAGATCTATAAGTAATAGTATGACGAGAAGAACAAATGTGTGAAATAGGCGATGCGTGCTAAAAATAAACCCAACAGCGGGAGATAATTTCTCACCCGTGTTAGGCAGTATTGGGAGAGGGACAAATCGCTAGAACTAGAAAAAAGCAATAGGTAGTATAAGAGCCCGATCGGTTGCATAACCTTTTGTCAGTCAAGGGGATTTCCTCCCCCTTGCCTACTCTGCATGGGGTAGTATGGTAAAGGGTTATGTGTCTGATCGGATACTACCGTTCAATGCCCTCCGCTCGTTTTCAAACTTGTATCTTTCAATTTCAAAGCCTGCCGTTTCCCTATACGGAATTATAAATACACTTTATCTTCATGTCTATTCGTTCTAGCAATAAATTACCGTCCACTCCTAGCGCTTCGTATGGAGATGATAAATTATTTGCTTCTGACAAACTTCATCAAAGATCGTTACTTCCGCGCATGGGAGAATACAAAAAAACAACAATCAATGTGATAATTGGGGGGGGGGGGGGTGTCAGTTTCCTTGAAAAAATCAATGTTTTTAGTTTTAGTTTTAGCATGAATTTACCTGTTTTTAGTTTCAGTGTGGTGTTTTGTTCTTGAAGAACACTTAATGACCTACAACTTTTTTTCAGACACCATTTTGATCTGAATAATCGTTAACGTGTTATACTATTTTGAAAAAATAAAACTCTAAATTTACATAAGCCTTTATAGATAATTAGTCCAGGAAATTTTAGGATTATTTTATGAAAAATGTTATCCAGGATAGAAACTTACATATCAAGCAGAACAATGCATTAGGTCCTAAGTAACATTGAGAGATTCTCTTCGTCGACTTTCTCTTTCGTTAATAGTTTAAACGATTTGCTTTTGTTTTTGACGCATTGGATCCTTAACTATACTATATATTACCGTACTGATTGTTGAAAATACTTGAACATGTTTTAACATAGCCGTAGGAACGCAAAGTGAAAGTCGACGAAGAGAGTCTCTCAATGTTACTTAGGACCTAATGCATTGTTCAGTTTGATATGGACAAAATCTCATTACAACCGGAAACTGTCGAGGCAAAATCAGCGTTTCTGAACACAAAAATGCAACAGAAAATTCTCCTAAATTATGCAATTTGGTAACATCCCTGTTGTAATAATCAAAAAATCATAATGGTAAATTAGACATAAGGTCCGCTGTCGATAAAAAGTATTTTGAAAACACAGAAATTGTCATTGTTATCGAGTACACGGCCAAGTATAGAGGCCAATCCAATTTTAGGAATTTCCAAACATCAAAAACCGTCAGAAGTATTTTCCGTACTAAATGCTCACTTTGTAGTCGGTTTGTGTATTCCTACACTGAACCAAGAAACAACACAAAAATTATTAAAAACATCACCTAATAATATTCATCTGACAAAACGATACATTGTATGAGAACGAAGGTTAAGTGTGTTGTCAGATGAATCTTATGTGATTTTCACATATGAAAGAAATGTGGTTTCCCTAGCAGTGTTTTCATGATGGCGAATCGGAGTATTCCACTGCTGGCGGATTTTGGCTTCTAGAAGAAATCACTGGAAATTTTACAGCACATTTTTCGTAAAACCTAAAACCTAAGATGATGAGAAAATTTAATCTCTTTATTATATTAGAGTGTGGAATTCAGTTAAACGAACTGATAACGCATTCGGTCGACGATTTTGCATCCAGTTTACGAGTACATCGATGCCTGGAGGAAACGGAATGTATGTATTCTGGCGCATAACAGGTGAATTTAAATAATTTATCTTCAATTTCGTTAATTTATGTTTCATAGAAGCCGAATATTCTTCGAGCGCTAGCTCCCAACTTATGCGTTAAAGAGCAATCAACTTCTATCGAGGACTCAGGAGTCATCGTCTTGAACAACAGGAGGCGCTCAGACATCCTCGAGATCTCTGGTGTTAATGAAGGACCACGTACTGAACCCGGCGATGTAGTCTGCGATCACATAGCTGAAACGTCAAGACCAATGTTAAAATCTTTTGTTTGATTCTTGTTTAATTCAACTCAAATGACATGAAAATATTAAAAAATCTCAAAATAAATTCATTTCAGAACTATTAATATATCACATGAAATTTATTAAAGATGTCAATCATTCTTATTGAAATTTCACATGAAGTACATAAACCAATATTCACATAAAAGGTATGTGACTGTTCCAATGAATATAATATGAACGTTCTTTTGGCTGTTTAAGTGATTTTTACATAGAAGTTATGTGAAAAGCTACATGGAAAATAACTATATATGTTTTCAGACAAATTTTACATGATTTATCGGTTCAGTGTAGAGAACCACCATTTTTAGAGAAAATCGTCAAAAGGTCGAAAGTAACATTTGTAAACAATGACTTAAAACTTAAATTTCCTGGAAATGCCAGGTTGCTAGCATCTACATCCACTACCAACGGCAAGGTAATAACTCTTTGTATCTATTTCTGGTGCTATTTGGTTGGTGGGCGCAAGCAGATCCCAGAAAAATGCGCTAGAAGTCATTGTTTACAAATGTTACTTTCGACCTGCTTTGACTATTTTGTCTAGATTTATAAGTAAACATTTCTCGAGTACTTTTTCAAACAGACGTATCGGATTTTGTTAGCAAAGAGGCGAAGTAAGATTCAAACGTTAAATTCCTGAAACCCTTAGCACTTTCATACAAACTAGGGCCACCAACATAAGGAATAACATTTCCCTAGCGTGATGCTTCTTTCCGTGAGGGTGCTGAGAGTTTTGAGAAATTTACTTTTGAATCTTATTTCCCCTCTTTGATTATAAAATCAGATACGTCTGTTTGAAATAGTACTCGAGAAATAACATTAAAATGAATTCTAGACAAAATAGTCAAAAGGTCGAAAGTAACATTTGTAAACAATGACTTCTTGCGTATTTTTCTGGGATCTGCTATCCCGCAACCAAATAGCACCAGAAATAGATACAGGAGTTAGCATCTTCCGCTGGTAGTGCTAGTAGATATTAGCAACCTGGCATTTCCAGGGAATTAACGTTTTAAGTCATTGTTTACAAATGTTACTTTCGACCTTTTGACGATTTTGTCTAGAATTGTCAACATGATCACAACGCTAATGTCAGCGACTTCTTATACCTCGTTCACACTACAACTTATATTACGTGATATAGACTATCTTGATATCAGCGTCTATATATCTAGTTTTCACTGGAAATAATGTGCATGGCATTTGATATCAAGTTACTCTATATCACGTAATATAGGTTGTAGTGTGAACGGGGTATTAGACTTGTTTTGGGCTCGAATTTTTAGGGTAGGGTGAACTCGAATCTATATTTTGAACTAGGCTTACAAGCGTGATAATAAGCATACATTTATAATTTCCATGATTGGTTTAAATTTACACGTACAAATCATTCTTGTACTCTGAGCAGTTTCACCTTAAATACAGTACTTGAAATTGCCCCTCCAGGCCGTTTGTAACATGAGATTACGATTCCCGGAATTCCAAATGACTCACCTAGTATTCACCGTTCTATGTGCTTCGCGTTTATCACATATCACCATTCAAATCAGGCACCTGTGTAAAATTATGCACACATCGACAGCTACATCATCGCCGTCATCGTCGTCACGGGCTCTTCACAGTTAAGCAACCGCAAGACGCGCCCAAATCGTACGCCTATCCAAACAAACACATCCGAGTCAATACACTTCTTCAAGGCTAAATCTCGTTTTTCGTTCGCACTGAGTCGTTTTGGTCAACGAGGCGGACACCAGCTGATGTAGCTTTCTTTATATTTTGCAGCATTCAGTGTTTATTTTGAACTTTTTCGTTCGAATTATCGCCCCGGGTCCGATCGGTAATGTTTGCTTTATCCGTTGATTCAGAATTTCAAAGGCCACAGTAAGCCCTGAAGTGCTTACATATATTCGATTCGCTTTATGCTAGGGCAACTTCGATCAAGGTTATAGCGGCTTACTAGATCTCCTTGTTTTGCTTCTATAAAACATAAAGAACTTCGCAAATCCACTTGAAACTCAAACGCTCAATTGGGCACTGCAAGTCAAGCAGCTCACAACAAACAAACACACACACACATAACGTACCGGATTTATCAACTGAAATCATGAACGATCAACGTCTGCTCCGGCGGTTGTACTCTTCATTTCCAATTCACTTCAGTAGTAGTCATAAATTAAAATTAAATCTACAATTACAAGTATCGTGTATGATTAAGGAATATCAACCTAGGTAACAGTTGATAGTGTTAAATATTTTCCAGCTGTGCCAATTTCGAATTGCCAAAGTGCAACATCCTGTCTCCGATTCTTAAAAAAAATAACGCAAACGCGAATGCAACTCCAATATCCTACCAAGAAGCAATGAACGAGCGCGGCGACGGACCGGTTTTCTTCCGAACGGTGCGAGTGTTGAACGAGAAATGGCAATGCCAAGGAAGGAATAACCGCGCTGGCAGTAGGTAAGTAACTTCTGCGATGATGATAGCGACGATTGGGGGTGGCGGAGGGGGGCAAAACAAGTAATGTGTGTCAATCTCCCTCTGCTGCTTCTGCTGTTTCGGGTTCAACGCGTTCGTGTTAGGAATGGATGACGGTATGGCGGAGGGTTGGCTGATCTTAGAGGGAATTGGAAGAACACATTCCGGCGATACGTTTATGACGCCGCGGACATGGAGAGATTTGTGTTTTTTTTCAACGGAGTTTATCGTGGTCTTTTAAATTGCAAAAAAATGGTAATCGGATGTACATCAGACGGCTCGGTTCGAGTCAAATGTAATCAAATGAACTTTATGGAATTGTTGATCAAATGAACTTTTATTGAATTGTTCTAAATTGAAGTTTACTTTGTTTTTTTTTCATGGTTATTGTAAGGTAAACAATATCTAGAATGCTTATTAAAATTTTCATTTCTATATATTCACTACATTTTTTTCGATTTCTCCTCGATCATTATTTGGAGCTTTCTCGATTGGGATAGCCACCTGGAATCTTGACGTAGTACAACATTTTGAAACTTATAATATAAACATAAACGACCAATCTTACTCAAGGCATTCTTACCAAGGAAACGACTATAGTAATTTGGAAACTTACGTTTTGCTTACATACATACATAACCCCCATCAAATAGTGCTTTCTCTTCAGAATCTATATAAATAAAAATGAGTTGAGGTTTAACTCGCGAGCGGAAATACCGATCGGCGTGAAATTTTGTATGCAGGGATTTTCAGAGCCGGAGAATATTCTTATGATGGTTTGAGACCCCTCCCTTTACTGGAAAGGGGGGCTCCCATACAAATGAAACACAAATTTCTACACAACTCGAGAACTAATCAAGCAAAAGAAACCAAATTTGATACAAATTGATACAAATGAAATACACTATTCTGCATGACTCGAGCACTAATCAAGCAAATGGAACCAAATTTAGTATGTGGTGGTTTTTGAAGACAAAAAATTGTTCTATGTTGATTTGAGACCCCTCCCCTTTCTGAAAGGGGGGGGGGGAACCTATTCAAATGAAACGCAAATCCATGCATAACTCGAGAACTAATAAGAGAAATGGAACCAAATTTTGCATGTGGAAGTTTTTGAAGGAGAGTAATGTTTCTATGGTGATCTGAGACTCTTCCGTCATATGAGAAAGAAGGGGGGGGAGGAGGAGTGCTCTCAAACAAATGGAACCCAAATTTCTGCATAACTCGAGAACTTATCAAGCAACTGGAACCAAATTTTGAATGGACGAAGTTTTTAAAGGCTTGAAATGTTTTTATGGTGGTTCGAAGCCCCTCCTTCCTCTAAAAGAGGGGCTCTCATACAAATGAAACACAAATTTCAACCAAACATGAGAACTATACCTACTGCTTTGCAAATTTGTAACCAGTGGTTTTTGGGTCCAGGAAAGCATCTTATGATAGTTCGAGAGCCCTCCCGCCTCTAGAAAGGGTGGGATCCCATACAAATAAAAAGCAAATTTCTGCATAACTCGAGAACTAATCAAGTGAATGAAACCTTTTTAGCATATGGGGGTTTTTGGAGGATAGATTTCTTTATACATAAAAATGAATTTCTGTGTGTCTATCTGTCTGTCAGACCCTTATAAGACTCGAGAAGTTCTGAACAGACCAACGTGAAAATTAATATGAAGGAGATTTTTGGGGCTGGAGAAGGTGCTTATGATTGTTTGAGACCCCTACTCTCTCAGGAAGGGGCGCTCTCATACAAATGAGACACACATTTCTTCATAACCCGACAACTTATCCAGCAATTCGAATCAAATTTGACATGTGGGGGGTTTTGAAGGCAAGAATGTTTCATAATAGTTCAAGACCCCATCCCTTTCTGATGGGGGAGGGGGGGGGGGGTTTCAAACAAATTAAACTCAAATTTTTATTATAATCGATGAGCCCAGTGCGATGGTTCGAGAACTAATCAAGCAAATGGAACCAAATTTGGAATGTGGGGGGTTTTGAAGGCAATCATTGTATGGTGGTTTGAGAAACCACCCCCTCTGGAAGGGAGGGCTCCCATACAAATGAAACACAAATTTCTACCAAAAATGAGAATTATCCAGGATACTTAACCACAAAACGTGTATTTCTCGGGGTGGTGAAGCATGTTTTGATAGAAGTTTGAACGCCTGCTTATTCAAGAAAAAAAACTAATTCCGAAAAAAAAACCATAAAAGTGCTTGTTACAATAAATTTTCCTTCATTTAGTTGCCAGCGTAGCAGCGCACGCACCAGGTTCAGCTAGTACTTAATAAAGCTCAAGGGCACAGGTATTTCTTACTGTTTCAACTTATACTTAAATCACACTAACAACACACTACACGATACAAGAACAATCGACATCATATCGATCACACAGGAATTTATAAATTTTTAGATTTTTGATTAAGATGTTAATTATTCTTTCTGTGAAATTCTCGAGGTGGTTCCCCACCTTCTCTTGAAATCGTCGGTACCATTTGCTTTCTTCTTAGCCCAGTATAGTATTTGTCTATTGGACGAAGTTCTGAACTGTTTGGTGGATTGGCTGTTTTTGGCACGTATTTGACCTCTTGTATCTTATACAAAGCATTCCAGGACGGATTTCGCAAAGTGACAAGAGGCCAAATCAGGCCAAAACCGAGCTCAAGAGTCGTGGCTTCTGACAAACGATTGCAACCGCTTTTGCAGACATTCTTTCTCGTATACATCCTTATTGATAGTGTCGGTAGAGACGAAACTTTTAGATTTTCGACCACAACTACACAAGGCCTGCCTATTCAAATACTTCCGGAATTTGTCCGTAAATACTCGGCAACGGCGTTCCTTTGCATTGCGGTATAAAAAGCCAAACTCGGAAGCTGTTTAAAGTCTTCGAGTACGTATGTTTCGTCTTCCTTCATGATACAAGAAAATGTTTGCCAAAAAATGGTGTAGAGCTCCTTAGTACGACTTTTTGCAGTGAAATTTTGTTTGTCATCACGGTTGGGCATCTTTTTCACTTAGTAAGCCTTGCCCCTGCGTCACTTTCGGTACGTATGACCAGTGCTGTCCATATCCTCAGTGTGGTAGAGAGAGATTTTAAATTTTCCACACACTCTTCCTACCTCAACGAGAGCTCTTCTCTCTTGTTTATATCGCCCCCGTGTTTGCATGCAAGTAGCGCAAGTGAGTGGAAAAAATGGTACACCCGATCACTCTAGAGTGAGAAGAAGAGCTCTCAAATTCACAGGAGCGAATGCAGTTAAATTCTCTGCAGCGTGCGCCCAGTGAGCTTACTGGCGTGGGCTCCTTTGCTAATATACAGCAGTGTTGGTACCACTGACAGCAAGATGAACAGTGAGAACAGTTGGAAAATAAACGTTGTTTTGTGAGACCCCTTTTCTCGTGCCTGTGCTTGCATGTGTTGTCACTGCTCACAGTTCAACCATCTCGAAACACAACGTAGGACCTTTTTGTTTTCGGTAAGCGCCAAAAAGCAGTGATTGCAAATTCACTTTGACGCTACATAACAAAGCAAGAAAGAATAATGTTTCTTCCTGCTTCCTTTTTTCGGACATTTTCTGCAACTCCGACGATGTTTTAACTTTCAATCGCGAATCACAGAAAGAGCACTGGTGCGTCCTCGCCCCAATGTACGCGGCAGTGATCGCAGGCGAGAGCACGTTGGCGAAAACAGATGAGAGCACGTGAGCGCGATCGTTTAAAAGAGAGTGTGGTTCACTCACTCCAGGTAATCCCATCACATGCGCACACTTTCACTCTGTCTATTTTTCACCGAATAAAAGAGCACTTTGCTTTATCTGAGGTAGTTATGGTTGTATCCTCTGGGAAGGTACAAATCTCACGCGCCGGCGAAAAATTAGTGCGAAATGCGATCTCTGATCAGGAGCGACATCCTTCAATGATTTGAAAACTGTAAACGGCCATATATGACTTTTCGCGAAGCATGTCAAAAATTGAATCTGCTAGGAAATGATACTCATTGGGACATTGCGCTCCTGACGCCGCAGATACAGCTTGACCGCACAAATTCGTACGTTGTTCGCGATCATATTGACGACCTGCTCTCCGTTAAATCCTGGTGAGCTCTGGGAAAAATACAAACACACCATGAGTGATGATATCTTGCATTATCTAAGAACTGCCAATCAAAATCCAGAGATTCCATTTGGTCAAAACTAGGGTTTTTAGAACCGACCCTTTTTGGCGAGTCCCCGTACTATGGTACTGAACCCCTCAGTACCGGGAAAATACCGGTACTGGAAGATTTTGTTTCTTCGAAAATCATTAAAATCAATAAAAAGTCAGGAGTTGATGGTAACGATTCAAACTTTATTCATTGCTTTGTATGTATTCGACACTTGTCTTGGGGCTTGTCCTAATCCTTGAAATATGCTTTCAAAACGCACTGCATATTCAATGTTTCGTCAGACATACGGGATCGTATTTTAGTAGCGAAGCTTCCAGAAACAGAGAACGCTCTTTCTGAGTCTACAGATGTAGGGCGAACTGTTGCTAGTGAATCATGAAGCATTGACAAGTATTTTCCTTTCAGCTTTTCTGAGTCGTAGTAAGTGAACTCTTGTCTTACAATCTTTACGAATCCTGGTTCAGTAATCGAACATACAGGAACACTCTCGTTTACCTTTGACTGCTGCATCCTCCGTTCAAATTTCTGTTTCATCGTCAAAGCCTCGTATTTACCAGCATGTACTCCATCAGCAGTTGGAGCTACGGTCGAATCCATTGGTTCATCTGTTTCAACACCGTTCAGTCGTTTGAGTATCTCGGCAGCTTGTTTAATCAAAGTAGTCTTCGACGTTTATAAGAATACGCCAAAATCGTTGCTGATTGACGTTTTAACTGCAGTGTTCTTCAAAAACGCGAAAAGGTCAGCGTATTCAAAGCGTCTTTCTGCAACTCGCTGCTTGACCGCTTCGAAAAGCTCGTTGGCGATAGCGGTCTCCTGACAAGAAAGTTGTTCAAGCATAAAGTGTAATGCTGCATCCGCTTCGTACAATGAGCAATCTTTCCAGCACAGTTGTTCAACAGCAGCATTGATGGGTTCAAGAGCATTTATGATTTCCCGAACCAAATCCATTTCATTATCGGTCATGTTCAGCTTTACTCAAGGGGTGAGTCGCTTAGAACAGTATGCCTGACACGCCGTAGTAGAAAATCATACACCATACCAAAACATTTGTGGCACTCTCTGGCACACTTTTGACATTTGTACTTTTCGAAGATATGACCTAGCAGCCATGGAAAGTTGAAGTTATATGTTGTTTTGATTTGTTTGTTTTGGCGCGACAGACATAAGTTTTGGAAACAATAAGTAACTGTTACTTAACTTTTAATGAACTTTTGTGCAACCTGTTTGCTTAGGCAAAATTTTGAGTGGAACAATCGATGAGGTAAGTGATTAAATTAATAAGTCGTGACATGAGAGATAACTTAGCAGTTACAATTAAAGGCACATTTTCGGAGCATTGAAGAGGACATGCGGAGATTGAAGAGGACGTGCGGATCATGACTGGGATCCTTCGTGAAGAAGTTGCAGCTGGTAGAACTCTAGTAGTGCAGTTTGTGCAGGCATTCAAGACTTCTACTAGTAACTCACACAACGACCAGATAATTATATGTCAAATGATTCGAGCGTATTAGACACCATGCAAGGAGAAAGGATTGAAGAAGGTTATGATGGTATATTTCATGCATACTATTAAACGGTTACAATTAAGAACATAATATAATTATATATGAATCGAATAAATAATATTATTACAGGGGAATTTGGCATGCAAGATAAGGTTTGATACATTTTGTCATAAAGCCCACTGAATCTGCAATCAAGGGGTAAAGTTGGGTCTCGTTCGTTGCTTTCGCAGGCGTACGTGAGCTGTTGGGAAAGAGGGTAAACTAATCATAATATATAACAGTTTATGGAAACTCCCGCATTACTTTCAGAGCTTAGAATCTTGAACTTTCATTCTTTATCGCTGAGATTGGCTGTCTCAACACATTGTTTCCACAACAAAAACCTTAACCGAGCCCCAAATCACCTGGAAAATTTTTGCAAAGCTAAAACCAAAACAAAACAATCGCCTGGTTGCCAGGCGTAGCAAAAACATAACGATTGAACTGTTAAATTGCCATGGCACCCATGGGCACTTATTGGCACTCATCGTAACGCTTAGAGGCACACTAAAAAAATGGGCACAAGGGATATTGTGCTAAGCGACTCACCCTTGGCTTTACTTGTCCTTTCAGATCGATCATCGCTTTCTCTACCGCGTTGCTGACGACGTAGAATCTCTTAAGCATGTCAAACAAGCAATTCCATCGTGTTTTGACGTCGATAACCAACGGCATCTCTTTTCCAAACTCCTGCTGGACGTATTTTTGAAGGAGGTCGTCGTTCTTGACCGGTGATTTGCGGAAAGTTCTTACAATTCCACGGAGCTTCTTGATGGTAGCGTGGTATTCAGGCCGCAATTTCGCTTCATCGCATTCAGCATCTTCTAGCACGAACCTCATCATCGGTAGAATATTCTGAATCAGCGTCGTTGGAACCCAAAATTCGAGAAATTATCTAGAAGTTCAGTTATAAAGATAACAATTTGAAATGAACAAACCTTCTCCGCTCAGCTCACGTTCATTGTATGTTGGTTCATTACGGGAATAAAGCACACTCCTGAAAACAAGGTGTATCCCGTGTGCAAGACAAACTTGATGATCCGCGGGAATTAATGTTCCAACTTTCTTCACTACATATGCACCATCTGTCGTTGCTGCTACAACATCTTCGGTGAGGGATAAGCCATACTCAGACAAGATCTCTTCCAACAGCTTGACACATTTTTCGGCATCCATTGATCCTACTATCCTTTTCAGACCCAAGTTCCAGGTGTGCTGACCGTCATGAGCATTTACGTTCATGTATCTGCGGTTCCGAGTTGAAGTCCACTCATCGAAAGTGATACTAATCTTACGACCTTGCTTCCTGATTTCACCAAACTCCTTTCGGTACCCCCCAACAACAAAAAATGTAGTGCGCTTTGACCTTCAGCCTGATACCTTCCGGTGATTTGGGGATATCTCGAAATCCTCGGGTATACAATCCAAGCCGGATGCCCTCTGAGTTGCAAATTGTGTTGAATGGAATATTGTCCTCAGCAGCCATCCTTGCCAAAGCGGCCTCAAGCGGGGACGATTTGGAGAAATACGATCATTTTAGGATGTGACGATGTCGTTGCGGTTTGATTGTCGTAAGGTATGTCATCGGACGCCGGACGTTTGTCCAAATTGATTTGATGTACTCCTTTGAGACGTTTTTTTCAATCCGGAGGTACTCGAACCTTCGCATTTGATCACTTTGGAACACTTAGCACATTTTACAACACCACGGTTTTGAAATCCACGAAGAAAATATCTCCAAACGGAAGTTTCCGCCACTCCTTCCTTGCTAATTGCTTCAAATTCCATCTTCAATGGTACTGATCACTCCATTCACCACCGTAAACAATACTAGACAATGACAGTTTCAATTCTCCGACAGAAGTATGTCACGACTGCATTCATGCAAAGATGATTTGTAGTGGTATTGGTGTTATACGTATGAATATGAATATACTGAGCGAGACACAGCTGCTTGTCAATCTTGTCATTCAAAATCGAATTGAGTTGCCAAGGTTGCACAGTGGCTCAAGTGTTTGAAATGTTAGTAAAAAAAATATCATTTTCACTAGCTGTTGCCTTCAAATAATGTGTTTTTAACCACTGGAAGTTTTAGTTTCCACTCGGACCAAAACTTTTTGCTTAGTGCCGAAAATACCGGTACTTTCATTAAGCCAGTACCGGTATTTCGGTACCGAAAATTCGTCGGTACTTCCAGGAATTCCGGTACCGGTACTCCCGGTACTAAAACCCTAGTAAAAACATCTACAGCGAGGCTTTGATTGCGATTGAGAATGCGTGTTTGAATATCGCTAACAAATCACTGCCCCAGGTGGGTATGCCTGCACCGAATCGAGATTCAAAAAACATTCTCGATCGTAATCTGACGCAGGAAACAGTTTTTGATACGGAGGAGTTGGCATCATTTGTTGAGTCAAATAGTCGTAACATGAAAGCTATTGCAGAGCGGAGTAGAGATTTCTTTTTTCTCGATGCACCCGGTGGTACCGGGAAGGCATTCTTGATTTCACTCGTTCTGGCAACATTGCGAGCAGAACACAAAACAGGCATTGCTGCAACCTCGGGAATGGGAAAGATACTACGTACATGCGAGATCATCATATGAGACGAATGTACCATGACGCACAACAAAGCTCTGGAAGCGCTGAACAGAACTCTTAAAGACATCCGAGGGAACAACGATCTTTTCGGAGGTGCTATAATTTTGTTGTCTGGCGATTTCCGTCAAACTTTGCCAGTGATCCCACGGTCAACGCCAGCGGATAAGTTGCACGCCTGCCTGAAGTCTTCAGTACTATGGCCGTATGTTCAGAAACTTGGCTTGAATACCAATATGCGAGTACAATATATGAATGATGCTTCCGCTGGACGATTTGCGAAACAACTCCTAGAAATCGGAAATGGAAAAATCGATGAAACATCCAAATGTATAACATTTCCAGCGGATTTCTGTGAAATTGTAGCCACAGAATTCAGGATGTAATAGAAGGAAATGAGAGAATCAATAGATACAGTAACGAATAATGACGAAGTAGTGAACTATCCGACCAAATTCCTTTACTCACTTGATTGACCCGGTTTGCCGCCACATGGCCTGAAATTAAAAGTTGGCGTTCCAATCATACTTTTACGTAACATAAATCCCCCGCGGCATTGTAACGGCACACGGCTCGCTATAAAAAGGATGATGGATAATATCATTGGGGCAACCATTTTAAATGGAAACTACAAAGGAGAGGATGTTTTGCTACCACGTATCCCAATGATACCAACGGATCTTCTGTTTGATTTTAAGCGGCTACAGTTCCCGGTACGACTGGCTTTTGCCATGACAATCAACAAGGCTCAGGGGCAGTCACTTGGAGTTTGCGGATTGGATCTCGAACGACCATGTTTTTCTCATGGACAACTTTATGTCGCTTGCTCCCGCGTAGGAAATCCGAAGAACTTATTCGTTTATGCGCCAGGCGGAAAAACGAAGAATATAATATATCCCAAAGCACTACAGTGAAAAAGGTAATTGAAAAAAAATCAAAAGTATGACGAAGGTAAATGTCAAAAATATATTGTGTAATTCGCAGTATGCAGGAACCACCGAGCAGAAGAGAAACCGACCGATTTCGTTACGCAGAAGCGCATTCCGCTGAGTACACTGAGCAACGAGAAGCATGACCAAGCATCAACCAAGAGAAACACGTAGTACTCTCACGATTGAAACAACATATACAACAGCAATCCAGGTATTATAAGAAATGAAAAAAAAAAACAATAATTCAATTTTTTTTCCAGATATTTGAAAATAACAACAGAAACAAAATTTAAAAATATTACTCTATAATCGAGGATAAACATTAGCCAACAAAAATATTTGATAAGAACAAATTCCGAAAAACAAATATAAACGCGCCAGCTCTATTTAACTTCCATTCATTTTCGCTCGCACTGTGTCAGCTAGTAAAACTATATACAACTTTGCAGGGGCATTGTTACATGGCCAAATCGCCTCCTTTTGGTAATCGTTATAGTCAAATATTTACTGATGAAGAGGTTTCTGTATTTCTGTATGTCTTCGTCAAACTTTAGCAATCAGATTGATAGCTTCTTAAGTTAAAATCTAATTTTCAGCTTAGAACGATCACCTCGTGTATTTGATTGTCATTTGGTATCAGTATTCTGATGTCCGTGTAAGAAATTTTAGATTTCACATCATGTTGTTTGTTGACTACAGCGCAAAGTTTGCTACCATAACACATCTAATCTAATATTATTCTTACATGTATCATTAACATAATTAAGCCTGTTTCTATTAGATATAACATTACGCGAGATTTTAGCAATTCTCAAAGTCCAACATGAGCGATTCCACGAACAAGTGGGAAATTTTTCCAGTTTTTATTTTTTGTATTTTTTGATTTGCATGAAACCTTGCATACAAGTTTTTGGGGAAGATAAGCGCCGTTTTGCATACTTGGTTCGCCATTTTGAATCCAGCCTTACTTATGAGAAGGGCCTATGAAAAATGCACATGATATCTTCAAAAAATTGTATCTCGGAAACGGTTTGTCCGATTGGTTTGGTGTCTTCGGCGAAGTTTTAGACAGTTGTTGGTGCTATATGGATAAAATATGCACGGTAAAAATAGTTTGGTTTTTGTGTTTTGAACTAAAATATAGATTTTTCCTTAAAAGTTACATGTCAATATTTTTTTAATTATTCTTATGTTATAGCTGACTGATGATGCTATCTAGTGCACAGTGCGTTGTTCTGGAGAAAAATAGGTTACAATGAAAAAAAAATTAAAAAAAAAAAAATACAACTTCCAAAGAAGCTATTAAGAAAAGTCAAAAAAGTTTGTCACCCTAATTTTATGAAAGTACATCAAATTTGCAAGCAAAAAGTACTTAAGTAACATTTTTCTAAGATGCACCGTTTAGAAGATATTACTGAATTCATCCAGTATCTACCAAACAGTAAATGCAGAAAGGTTGCTAGTAGCATAGTGAATATAGTAATTTCAGCTCATAATCCTGTGTTTTTGAACGAGATCCAGTGTTGTTTGATAACATAATAATTGTAAAGGAAAGTGTAACACGTTTTGGTGCAAAGGTAAGTTTTAAATACACATTTTAATTATATGTTTTGTGATATTTTCGTACAAAACTAACAATTGGAAAATATTTTCTATGTTACAGATTACAAAATGAGTAAAATAAGATGTATTCGCCCATTCAAAGACATTCAGTGTTCGAAAGAGCTGCGATATCTCACGGATGGTATCATCCAAAAACTAAAATCAATTGGATTTTCCAAGGTATCCACACTCAACACCAAGGATTTTCGTATTTGTTCGTCTTGCCGTCTACATATTGATTCAAGAGCTCACATCACCCAAAACGAAGAACAAAGCGTAGCCGGCGGCTCAAGGATGCCAACTGTTCAGACCATACCTGATGTAGCTGATTCGCAAAGCTATGGAAGTTTGGTTACGATACCATCAGCGTCAACGCTAAGCACGATTCAATCAAATGAAGACTTCACGATGCCTGTAGACGTCAAAATATTCAACCGAGGAATAGCAGCTATTCGTGTTTCGCCTATAGATTTAGGTAAGGTTAAAAATGTTCACTATCCTGAAAAAAAAGTGCGCTGAAAACGTCGAAGGTGTACGAAGAAATCTTTTTAAATTAGACGCTAAAACAGAAAAAGCAAACGAGTTTGATGAAGTCATAGAAAATATGAAAATTAAATTTTTAAATTCAGCCACAAGGCAAGAAAAACTATCAATTTTATCATTGTTACCAAAATCATGGTATGTATGTATGTTGGAAGCCACCATCGTAGCGTGGGTCTTGCCCTGCATGCGGTTCCACTTAAAAGAAAGATCATGCTTTGTTACCATTCTAGATTCAACATACTGCTGTATGAAGGGCCAAAGAGGGTTGGGCAGGCCCGTAAGCAGAGACACTTACGCGAAACCTGCGGGAACAAGAGAATCTCCTTCCAGCAGTATGATCCAATAAAACGAATAACAAAATACGCAATTCAGTTAAGCTTTCCACTAGATGGTTTGTTTGAGAAAGGCGCGTCAAATTCATTACAATTGTTGGAGTGGAATGTACCAATCATAAATGATAGACACATCCCCTCCTTGACTCCGGTTGGCCATCCACTCCATTGTCCAATTGCAACTTCAATGATGCCCTGATGCACCCTCCCATCCCAGTATTTAAATGTTTAAAATCAATGAAATATAATAAGGTTTATTAAATATATCAAATATGGAATATGTAAAGGAAATAAGTACATATATATAAAGTGTATGTAGTTTGATACGACAAAATGGGTAGCCTGTTCTGGATAATGATTTTGAATTGGGTACCTTGCATTTCAAAATTTCCTTTTTGCTGGTTCTAGGAAGCAATAACATGTAACAGTTGCAGTCAGAACTTCTAACATAATCTTATCAGAAGCACTCTGTGTTAATAGTTAATATCAAATTGCTGGTCAATAATGTTTGCTAAAATTATTTAAAATTGTAATTTCCACTGTTGAGGCTGTGAAGAGTAATAATAAACCAACAAGTAAACCCAATCGAATTTTCTGTAATAAATACGAATGTTTGCCGCAGATTCAGTCGAAGCCTCATGTACAGGTACACCTCGCAGCTTCTTGTAGTCAAGGCACCAGCCATTTCCTAATCCTAAGAGGAAGAAAAAAGGATAGGAAAGATCGTTGAACATGCAAACACAATAATTAATAGTCTATATAATCTTTAATTTAAAAAATACAATTGAAAATTATTTTACAAAACATGGGACAATCTGAAAGTGGATGACATATAAGGAAAAGTTTATCTAAATTTTCGATGTCCAATTCCGTTTCCTTTCATCGCAACCATTTGTGTTCTCATGTGTTCTACAGTGATTCCAATTGATGAGATGAATTTAAACGCAAACATATATTATCAAACCAATATGGGAAATAAAAAAAAAATACCTAGTTAAATAATGATATGAGCATGATAGTTCACAATGATAGACTATAAATCGGTAACTAAGCTGATCACCATCTCATCGAAAGACTTCAACTAGATAATAAAATGATATTAGTTAAACCCAAACTCAGCAATAATCAGCAACAACATGCTTACCATACAACGTATGTTAGATGGGCTTAAACTTATAAATACGCTCAACTGCAAAGCTTGAAATACACCCAAAAAAGAATGGGTTAAAACACCATGCTACATCACAACCGACTTATACCACTTATCTTTGTCTGCCGGTTTTGTCCCGCAACATCGTGAGTCAGGTGTGATCCACCCTATTATGCAATCACTCGCGCCACCGAACAATAGCCAATCGAAACAATAGCTAACTGCTATACCCGATATCACAATAGTGCGCAACAATGTATCGACACAACCGTTCACAGCCGTTTTTCAAAGCAAACTGACTTTGTTACCAAAATCATGGTCAGTACAAAACATTGTAGACGAATTTAAAACCAGTAGAAATATGGCATCAGATGCAAGAAAGGAAAGAGATAATGTATTTGATTCATCTCAAGGTTCAAGCTCTGGAAAAGTTAAGAAAGTTGTGTAAACAATAATTTTATAAAAATACAGGAATAAAAATAAACTGATGATATCCAACATATAATGTTATTTTTTATCGCGCACAATCACCATCCCTGAAAAATAAGCTTAATTCGCTCTTTTGAATCTTGCTAATTGAGGAGCTTGCATTTTGCAGTTCTCAAAAAGGTGTATCTCGAAATCGAGTTGTCTCATCGGTTTGATGTCTGGGGCGATGTTCGGCAATAGAGAAAAATATGCACAGTATAAACACATCCAGTTTAAATGGATTAAACTGTTAGGCGATATGCAAGAGTTGAATGCACATTTTCAACACAATACACCAAAAATAACTGGAAGAAATCATTGTTCCTGATAGTGGGATTTTGTAACTTGTTTTTCAAAATACTTTTAAGGCAGAGAATTTCACTCGAATCTTTAAGCTGTCAGTGTCATTTTAACTCAAAATTTTCCAATCTTTCCGAAAAAAAAACTTTTGAAACTGAAAAAACACGGAATATAATCCGAAAAGGGCCAAAACTTATTAAGTTATCAAAAAAATCAATATTAAATCAGTAATATCTTCTAAACGGTGCATCTTAGAAAAATGTTACCGAAGTACTTTTTGCTTGCAAATTTAATGTACTTTCATAAAATTAGGGTGACAAACTTTTTTGACTTTTCTTAATAGCTTTTTTGAAAGTTGTAATATTTTTAAAAAATTTTTTTTTCATTGTAACCTATTTTTCTCCAGAACAACGCACTGTGCACTAGACATCATTTTTAGTCAGCTATAACATTAGAATAATTTAAAAATTATTGACATGTAACTTTTAAGGAAAAATCTACATTTTAGCTCAAAACACAAAAACCAAACTTTTTTTTTACCGTGCATATTTTCTCCATATAGCACCAACAATTGTCTAAAACTTCGCCGAAGACACCAAACCAATCGGACAAACCGTTTTCGAGATACAATTTTTTGAAGATATCATGTACATTTTTCAAAGACCCCTCTCATAAGTAAGGCTAGATTCAAAATGGCGAACCAAGTATGCAAAACGGCGTTTTTCTTCCCCAAAAACTTGTATGCAAGGTTTCATGCAAATCAAAAAATATGAAAATTACTCGTTGCTGAAATCATATGGAACCGCTCACATGCATTAATGTTTATAGAAGCATGAGTTGTGTCTATGAAATTCTCTTCCATTTTTGCAAGCACTCTTCGATTTATTTTTCATTTAATTGCAAGTTAAAT
>JASCZW010003257.1:0-39280 GCA_034211315.2 Aedes japonicus | reverse complement strand
GCCGTCAGCTGGAAGGTTATAAAAGAAGTCGACCATCGTTCGGGTTTGTATAAAGAAAACAGCTCGAATTTTGAAAAAGGTCTTGGAATAAAAATTTAAATAATGCAAATGAAAGTATTAGATATTTAATAAACTATGGGAAGAAAATTTAACGATTCTTCATCTTGTTGTCTTGCTACTTGCCGAGCAAAGAGTTGTCCCTTATTATTTTAAACAAGGAATTTATAGTGTTAAATGTTGATGGGTTGCAGGATTCCATCAAGTTAATGAAATTGTTTCCAATTTTTTTTATTGTTTTGTCTGTGCGAAGAAAGGATTATTAATACAAATTTATTTATTCTTTGACGTGAATCGTGAGTAGACTATTTAAAGACAATACACCATCATTTATCTCCAGGATGTAGAGACTGAACATTGATCATAGAGCAAATCAAAACGGAAAATTTATTCTTACAACTTTTGAACCAGTACGGACATTTTTGGTTTGCGAAAAGTTCCACCGACTGGAGACAGAATCGACCCCTTATTTCATGGCAACGAAGCCCTCGATAATCTAACATAATCTTATTTACTTATTTAGTAATACACCATAGACTAACTCTAAGACAAGTAGGTCCCATACAAATACTATTTTTTTCTTGGCTCAGTCAGTACTAGCAAATCGGTCCCAAGCTCGGTCCCAAGCTCAAAAATGCGCCCCTAATAATGAACTCACACGATCATACTCTCAAATATTCTGTCAAAATAACACAGCAAATCAAAACAAAGGCGCAAATATGTATAGCAAGGTGCTGGCTTCAAGGTGTACTTCGGACCAAGGGGTTCTACAACAGTGAACCAATTTCAAATCGCTAGTTGCATATTGATTGTTGGTAATACCAAAAGTATTTTACAGATACAATATTACAATACATAACAATATTTGACTTATGCCTGGGACAGACATACAACGCTCACCGTTGTACGAATTGTCAATTACTCTAATCCAGTTCTAAAAAACACGCACTAGACTAAAGGAGAACAACGCTGTATATTGTATGTCTGTCCTAGGCATTGGATTCGTACTAGTATACATAGGGTAATGCCTGGGACAGACATACAACGTACAGCGTTGTTCTCATTTAGTCTAGTACGTGTTTTTCGGTACTGGATTAAAGTATTTGACAGATCGTACAACGGTCAGTGTTGTATGTCTGTCATAAGTATAAGGGGATGTAACATTAGCCTAGCTCGTGCATTCGGCGTATGTACCAAATATATAATTATTTAATCGATAATCAACAAAATTATGCTGCTTCCAAGATGATCGATTTAATTCAAAATAATTCAGACATTATTAGTCAATTTACAGTTGTTCACTTCCGTGTAATTTCAGATTTTCTTAATTTTTCAAACAACATGATTTCACTGGTTACTCGGGAAATAATGTGTTCTTCTAAACGAGAAAAACAAGTCATGATTTCTTGAATATGTTGTGTTTTCATGTTATGAATATACACCATGATCAAAATTCATGATATCATGAACTATTTTACCGCCGCAATGAAATCATGAATAAATTGGGTCAAAACCATGAGCAGAATTCTTGATACTGAAAACTTTATCCATGAATCTACCAAATCTACTTTATCGACTCTGAATGTAAACAAAAAAATAAATCCACCGTCAGGATTCGAACCTAGTGTTGATGTGGAGTGCTGTGTTAGTACATGGTGGATGTACTGACTACGCTATAGTTATTCTTGTAAAGATTCATGACTAATGAAGTTGATTACACAACTTAAGATTAGAGGCAAATCAAGACTTTCTATGTTCATGACTCGCATCTGTCATTTCCATCATGAACCCATAAATAAGAGCCATGAATTCATAAAATAAGATGAGGGTTCGTTTCATGATTTTTTATACATGAAAACAGAAACGGATTTGTTTCCGTGTAAGCAGAACAGATAACCTTTATGATCTTTGAATGATCATAATTTGGCTGAATTGACTAAACCGATAAACCAAATAATGCAACCTTTATGTACAGAACATAGTCACACGTTATAAACAAACTGTCACATAGATAATATAAAAGTATGTTTGTTGTTAAGATTTGTGAATTAAGCGAATTTTTAATTTAAACATTAAGCAGTACTAGAATGCATTGCATCTTAAAAACTAGGCCACCCTAACAAAACAGTTATAAACCTAACACATAAAAATAGGCACTCATAATGTTCACAATGTTGTTACACATTAAAACTATAGACACTGTATAGAGACCGAACAACAATTGTCTTATGCAGCCAAACGGACTGTCAACTTTTGATTTAATTTAAAGGAGCAAGTATTGTGATCAAGTATTGTTTTGACAAATGTCAATTATGAACAAATAAGGGATTTTCTACGTCCATATTCAGTAAATGTAAGTATTTTCGGTGTATTATTTATTGCCTTACATTATCTTTCTTTAGAAACCGGAAGAAACCCACAGAATTCACTTCACATCGCGAGTTATTGCCACAATTTCGCTCCAACCAATTCATGTTTTACACGGCACTTTTCACTATGCTTTTTATTGTATATCTTCAAACGGAATCAAAACAAACTACCAACATCGAAACCGAATATTTTTTTTTAGCCTATTGCACTGTTTACTTCAAGTTTGTACAAATACAAGTGGTGCCAGATCAATTGCTCAGATTTATGACATTTTCCAGGGTTGGCAGATTGTATGATTCTGCGTTATCCGGTCTATATACAGTATCTATAATTAAAACGAGACAAGGATCGATCAATGCATACTGAGCCGATCGGTAGTCAGTAGTCAATCTGTTGAACAATAAACATCTAAGTGGTTAGTGAACAGTTTACAAAAAATTACAAGCTTATTGGACAAAAAAATATACTGGTTTTTCTCTCAAAAGTGGACTTAAAGTTAATAATCGTGAAGAGATGACTAATCGTGGAGCTTAGAAGGAAGGATTATTGTAGACAAATATAAAGGAGGGCATGCAAAGGAATACAGAGGAAGGATTAGACGCGGGAATCGGAAAGAACGGATCATCTACACGAAAAAACACAACGTAGGATCTATCTTGGAGTTTTTCAACTCAACTAACGAACCACAAACCCCAACACATTGATTTAACAAGAAAATCGTGGACCCAAAGTGGGGGTCATAGTTTTTTCTTTGTACCCAACTATATGCTGCTGTCTGAATAACTTAGTAAACATTCGTATAATTTTCAATGGAAATGTATGAATTTCGGTTGTGTATTTTCCAAATGACTCATCTTAACACAAACCAAACAAACGAACCTTGTGCAGAGTGAACAGTAATGTTTTCATTATCGAACAACCAATAAATCATATGTCACAATCTCTAAGGTGTTTCAATGTAGTTTTAGCTTAATTTGATTTGTGAAATTTTATGTTAGGAAATGCAAATACAACTGATAGTACCGTAAATCGTTAAATCAGTAAAAAATGAACCGTACAGAGACTGCATTTCATTAAAAATCGATCAAATGGTTCGAAGAAGCATAAAAACATAGACCCAATTTGATGCTTATAGACCGACATTAAATCCATATCCCTCATCAGTTTCTGACTTTATTAAATGAATTGTATAGCTTTTCGTGATACATGTGAATGTGCGTCATCAATTTGCTTTAGGCTGTGTTCCAATTCGCAAATCAATTTTTATTTTACTCAAACTTGACACATGGAAAATTATCGATTGGTAGATTAAAACCCCTATGTTATTGATCAACAAACTTTCGATAAGGTGTGTTACGAGCTCACGGCGTGCAGAGACCGACTTATTTCTAGCAGCCCGCAAACTCTAGAATGTGTGTTTTAGAAACAAAAACAGTTGCGGTGCATCTTTAAGCTGGAAACTTAGTTTTTTATTATTTATGCTGCTACAAAACTTCTTTTTACCTCAAAAAATCGGTTTTCTTCTTCAGCTCGATCGGTGAATCTATATTTTAGCGCCCGCGGATTTTCCACAGAGAAACTTACTTTTACAGAGAAAAATCTGGCGTGGTGACCCGTTGTTTTCTAAACATAAATTGAATCAACCATTCCCTGATAGATTTTTCAAGGAAATTTTTCTTCAAGACCGCAAAGCGATCCGACGGTTGTGGAAAGAGTTGTTAAGCTAAACCTGATTACTATCCAAACGATCGGCTTATTGGACCGTTTTTTTCCACACGGAGAAAAACAAATGTACTTAAAATAATAAATTCTATACTTAAACTAAGTTCATACATTGATAAGAATAAATCAAATATATGCTTTCCAATTCATTTATCAAATTTATGCATATCAATGCATACTTTTACAAATTTGTGCATTTCAATGCATTAATCAAATCTATGCATTACAATGCATATTTATACAAATACTAGCTGATCCCAGTGAAAACGTTGCCACGCCTGCAATCAATTTAACGAACATTACAAAGAACTGACGCTTTTTTAAATGAGTTTTTTTTTTTGACTAAGAAGGGGTTCAAACTTCTATCAGAACATTCTTCTTACTTAGTTACCTGGACAATTCTCAGGTTTGGTAGAAATTTTTGTTTCAAATCACCATAGAAACATTTCTTGCATTCAAAAAACCACGCATTTAAATTTTGGTTCCATTTGCTTTATAAGTTTTCAAGTTATGCAGAAATTTGTGTATCATTTGTATGGGAGCCCTCCCCCCTTCCAGAAGGGGGAAGCGGTCTCAAACAATCATAAGAATCTTCCCCAGCCCCAAAAAATCCCTGTATACATATTTTCACTCCGATCGGTCAGATAGACAGTCAGACAGAAATTAATTTTAATATAAATAAAAATCCTGCGTCCAATAACTCACACATGCCAAATGTGGCTTCATTTACTTGAATAGTTAACTCGAGATATGCAGAAATTTGCATTTCATTTTTATGAGAGGGCAGAAGCCTTGCAGAGGGCAGAGAGGAATCAAACCACCATAGAAATATGTCTCTCCTTCAAAAAAATCCACATGCCAAATTTGATTCCATTTGCTTTATTAGTTCTCGAGCTATGCAGAAATTTGTGTTTCATTTGTTTGAGAACCCCTTCCCCTCCCTTCAGAAGGCGAAAGAGACTCAAATCCCCATAGAAACATTTCTCTCCTTCAAAAACCTTCATATGCCAAATTTGGTTTCATTTGTTTGATTAGTTCTCGACTTATGCAAAAATTTGTGTTTCATTTGTATGGGAGCCCCCTCTCCGCCTCTTAGAAAGAGGAGGGGTCCCAAATCAGAATTGAAACAGTATTTATCTTCAAAACCTCTACATGCCAAATTTGATTCCATTTGCTTGATTAGTTCTCGAATTATAATTATAGTACTGATTATAGTTGTTTAGCTCTTAAATATTCTTCATTAAATTCCCTATTTTTTGGGGTTTCATCGATAAAATCGGTGGAGATGACATTAAATAACTCTTTTGAAACCTCAGTAACAAAGTCCGAAAGGGTCGAATTTTTGCTGCTGATCGTAGTAGCTCTGGCAGTAACTTTGTCATCGCTGAGTTTGCGTTGTTTTCCAGATACTTCTCTCGTTTCTCTCGGCTTACTCAAAGTGGCAACCATGTTTACCTTTTCGTCGTTTTCAACTTTTTGATCGAAAAAAGCAAGGGCCACGTTCCATTCTGATAAGTACCAAAGATTATTTTCGATGGCTTAAATAACAATCGCATCATAATGTGAATAATGTGAAGGTGCACTTTTTAAAAGATAGCAATGTCGAACGAGTAATGCGGTAGGAACAGGGCCAACATTGTCCAATGGTATCATAGAGATTCATCCTTGAAGTTTTCACTGTACATCCACATTTTTAAAAGATGTATTTCACGACACATCCACCTTGCAAGGCTAAAATTACCTGCCTTTCGAAATCTTATGCCTTGTTCAGACTACAGAGTTATAACATGTTATAAGCCTATCTTGATTACGAATTTCTCGTTGAAATTAATGGACAACTGTTATAACATGTTATAACTCCGTAGTCTGAACAAGGCATTGTTCTTTTTGAAGTAATTTTACCCAAAAACATTATGATCAATTCGAAGAGCTCTTCGTAATGGGATCGTTGTTGTTCAACGAATAGCTGATCGTTATAAAACGCGATAACTCCATCTCTCCATGGGTCCGTTAATGTTCTTAGCTCTGGATCATCCATAACGGTTCGGATTTTTTGGATACTCCGATTTCCATTGAATTCTTTTTTTGAATTCAATGATCGAATCCAGAATATTGGATTTCATATGGATTCACACACTTCCAAGATCTCTACGCAACTTTTCCCAAATTGTACAGCACAAGGTGGCGGATCGGAAAGACCGTTTTCTAACAGTTTCCGCTTTGCTTTGGCAGCCGAAAAGGTTTTGCTTTTAGAACAAAGTTGATCTTTAACAAACTAATTAATTTAATATTGAATCAAATGCAATGCAATATGAGCCAAAAACAACTATGTCGAAGGGGTCAAGTCTTTAACTAGCCGTATTTAACTATTTTTTCATGACAATAGATGGCTCTTATTATGACAAGCAACAATCCAAGGATACATTAATTGTTATGTTATGTATTCTCCGTGCGAGGAGTAACGATTATGATGTAGAAGGAGATGTTCGCTCATCACCATGGGGCACCAAGAGTGAACAACAATGTTTTGGCTAGAATGAAAGATGTGAAGAGAAAGTGTTGAAAGGTCCGTCAGAGTGCGGCAGGTAGGAAAATTAACAGATGTTTTTGAAAATTGAGCGAAAGGGCATGTATCCAATGGTACTCGAACCATGGACGTCAATCTTTGCCTAACATCCCACTGCGGGGTAGGTTGTAGCGACGGAATAAGTCCGCCACTTCAACAGGCAAAAATTGACGCATGGAAAGACGCTCATGTACCACTGTGGCTTGTATAGTTTATTCTTAGCGATCTATTGTGTGCACTCTGTTTACTGATGCGCACATGTTTTGAAAAACTTAAGTGATCGTCAGTCGGTGCGAATCAAAACAAACCCAAAAAAGGAGAGAGTTCCTCTCCCATGTGCGCATCAGTAAACAGAGTGCACACAATAGATCGCTAAGAATAAACTATACAAGCCACAGTGGTACATGAGCGTCTTTCCATGCGTCAATTTTTGCCTGTTGAAGTGGCGGACTTGTTCCGTCGTTACAACCTACCCCGCAGTGGGATGTTAGGCAAAGATTGACGTCCATGGTTCGAGTACCATTGGATACATGCCCTTTCGCTCAATTTTCAAAAACATCTGTTAATTTTCCTACCTGCCGCACTCTGACGGACCTTTCAACACTTTCTCTTCACATCTTTCATTCTAGCCAAAAACATTGTTGTTCACTCTTGGTGCCCCATGGTGATGAGCGAACATCTCCTTCTACATTACAATCCAAGGATACCATTTCGCGGGAATGCTTTGTTATAGGTTTATTAATTTTCTCGCTACATTGATATGGCACATAGTGCAATGTTCCGAAAATTACTTCGCCATTTTTCGTACAACTTTTGCAGTATCCAATATTTTTTTACTTTACAACCATTTTACCCACTTCTTTAATGCACTCTGGGATGGCGTGATGCTTCAAGTAATCATAACAAAACATTGACATTCTATTTGCCTTGAACGCGTTTAAAACTGGGCTAACCAAAGGAATCGATAGTTTTGGCCGCAAACATTGGTGTGTTGTTAACTGTTCCATTTTCTTTTAAAATTCGCTTGCAAATGCTTTGAGTAATTTTGTTCAAGCGGTGTCAGCTTTCAAACTGTTTTATGCGCATGATATCGGCTTTCCTCCATGCTGAGTGGCGCTCCACACAACGTGGCTGCTTTGCGCAGGCAGCAGCAGGCTGCAAGTCATGCTGCAGGTCGCAGTGCTGCCAGAGAAACCGTCCAATGAGCCGATCGTTTGGAGTAATTAGGTTTAGTTGAATAACTCTCTCCTTAATCGTCGGATCACTTTGCAGCCTTTAATGAAAAGTTTCCTTGGAAAATTTCTCAAGCAATGATTGAATACCACGCCAGATTTTTCCCCGTTAAAATTAAGTTTCCCTCTAGAAAATCCTATGTTAAATTAAAACAGCGGACGCTCAAATATAGTTTCACCGATTGAGCTGAAATTTTGTACAGTTATTATGCCTTTTTTTATTTCATATTTCTGTGTTGCAGGTTAATCAACAATGTTTGGTGGATTTAAATAGTTGCAACGTTCTAATTCCGGTCAGAAAAAACAATTTACATTCCGTAGATACTTCTGCCGGTGATTTTTTTTGTTCATGGTCCCAGAAGTAACGAAAATTTCGCTTTTCAGCCCAGTTTGGCAGCTGCCATTTGTTGGCAGCCAATAGGTTTTATGCAGGTTTTTAACTGGTGATAAAATCTTTCACTAGAACATTTTTAAAACCTTTGCCATAAGGTTTTATTACCTTTTTTTCACAACGGTCTATAGAGTGGGCCACTTTGGAGTGTTGGATGACAAAACTGTTTTGAATGTAGTTTTTTTTAACAAAACCGGGAGGAGTGCTATACGGAAAAATGGGAAAAAGGTATTTATCAAAAAATAAATTATCACTAATTATTAACTTTTTGTGATCATCAAGCTATAGTTAGAATAAGACAACTGGCGTTCTAAATGTGCTGCTTATAAACAACACTTATTTGATACATTTCCGAAACAAACGATCAATTCCATTGAGAAACCATTATTTAATCACACAGCATTTCGGTTTGTTCCTAGCTTTGCCCCGCCATTCCCCTACTGATGATGTCCCATTCACACAATTTACCTACAAAAGGACCCATTTCGAAAACAGCAAGTATCATTATTAGCATCATCAACGTCACCGAATCGCCTCATCACCTGTTGGCTCATTGCTGTTACCGAGCTTCCGTGTTTTTTTTTCTTTCTTTTTTTTAACAAACAGTCCTTCCTTAACACGATACGCAAAATCACCCTCCACGAACCACCCACCGAGCCATCGGAAGATAACGTGGGAGCTGCTGACCACGGCCGAAGAAGAAGCAACAGGCATGCGCTCGTCACGGCAACCAAAGGCAACTTCAACACCCATCTCCACCAAGGATCACAGAGATGCTGTTCCCGGTTTTATATAAAAGCTACCGGGATCTTAGAGGAAACCACTATTCGCAGTCCGGCAAGTCGATTGGCCACCTCCAAAGGCCATTTTCTAAGGGAATAATAAATTGAACGGTGAATTCTATAAGTACGGAAAAACGGTTTTTTTGTGGAATCAGTGCAACAGATTGATCGAGAAGAGTTCAAAGCTTGGAAAGGATTAGAACAGAACCAGCAGAATGCAGCCCGTGACACAGTTCAAAACGCTTGCTTACGTCTCGCTGATGTTGGTCGTACTTTCGACGGTTAGATTCTGCCATGCGGATGGTGAGTGGAAGGTGTTTAATTAACTACGTTGTTGGAAATTAAAAGTGATCGAATCAGAAGCGATGAACTAGTACTAGCCTGTTGAAATATCGAAACTAGTTGAAAACGTGTAAAGTTACCAACCCTACTAATGGAAACCAATTAATTCATTGAAACATGTTGATACAGAACTAGGGATAATCATTTCACCTTACCTATAAATCATAAAAACAAATTTATGTTTGGCCAAACCATGTAGGTGGAAAATGCGTAGCATTTAAACGATATGCAAACCAATCAAGTGAAAACGGGATAAAAAGGGAACCAGAATCGTCCATCCACCTGTTCAACTGATTGGGTTAAGATAAAGAATCTTCATCCGGAATAATATCAAGTTTCAGTTAGCTGTGCAACAATCATTATAACGCGGAACCCAAAGTGGAATCCAAACTTTTTTCTAATTGCTTCCCGCAAGTGCGTTAGGTATATTAAAAAAAAAATATTAAAATATGGGATTGAGTTCATCAAGTTACATTTGGGTTCTAAATATCGTTCACTGGGTTTGAAAACTTGTGATTTGATGGGATAACTGTGTCAAAATCGATAAAAATATACAGAAAAAAATTTAAAGTAATAAAAATTTAAGCTGCTTAATTTTTTTATAAAAACGCTTAACGATCGTTAAGGTATAAGTATTGAGTTCAAATATGATTAAAATCATTCGTAAACTCGACACTGATGTAGTCTGAAAGTTGCAGTTGAAATTGGCCTATCTTTCAAAAGACAAGCTTTTAAGAAAATTTGTAAAGAATTTACTCGCCTTTTCTAGTGATAGTTTGGAAAAGTGTTCAGCTTTTTTTCATTTAAAAAAATGAACGAGAGAAGTGTCAGTCAAAATTACCAAGTTTTTCAATTTGAGTTAGTTTAGAGCTAAATGAGCCAAGTTTTGACATTAGATGCTAATGTTCAGTTAAATAAACTGTTATGCAACATAAAATGTTTGTATGGAATATGGTCTGATACATCAAGTTTTTTCTTGGAACGATCCTACTGTTAGTCAGTGTTAATGGTAGGATGGAGGTAAAAAAAATTCACTTTGTTTTAATTCTATTTTTTTCCTCTTAAAAAATTAAATTTTTTATTTGAGATTTGAGATTGGAAAACGCAAACCTATTCTTGTTTCATTTATACGGAATTTCCCAAAAAATTGGGCACAAACAGCATATTAGTATGTTAATTGAGTAGTTAAGTACAACTGACATCCTTTTGAATATACCATTATGTTGTTTGTTTCATTATGACACTACCAACGCTTATGGTTTGCTTCAAACAAAGCTTAGTATGATTTAAAGAATCCTAGAGGGTTTGAGCTGTTTAGTGGAATACCTGTAACTAGAATTTAGAAGAAAAATTAGTATTTTCCATTTAATTCCAACTACCTTTGCTTATCTCCGACAGATACGCAAATTATGTCTACACTTCTTCAGTGTCTCGTACTAATAACTCGACTTCTCAAATCGAGTTATTAGTACGAGACACTGAAGAAGTCTGCACATTGTAGACGAAATACGCGTATCTGTCAAGATAAGCAAAGGTAGTTGGAATTAAATGGAAAATACTAACTTTTCTTCTAACTTCTAGTTATGATTTAAAGGGTGTTCCGATCAAAATTTGGTCAAACCGTATTGTGTGTGAGTCGATCCAATTTACTCATAAGTGAAATTCTATTTCTTTTTCTAGTTCAGTTTATACAGAATACAGGAGCTTCAGCAGAGCTTTCTTATTACCGAATGCGAATTGCCGGGTCGTTCATTTAACACCTTCTATAAGATTTTGTACAGTCTCCTTGTCCACTTTATTCGCCGCAGAACGCCAGTTTGCCTTGAACTGTGCCTCGCTCACAACAACATGTGTCTTCTTAAGTTTCCGCTTGATGATGGCCCAATATTCTTCGATTGGGCACAACTTGAACGTTGTTGGCAGCATACCACTCCATGGCTTTCTTCCGTAATGGCAGGATGCCAAATCCGGCCAAAATAGAACGGAACAATTGGGTCGCTTCAGGAAAGGCAGTAGACGTTTTTGTAGGCCCCCGCTCAGATTAATTTCCTGGTTGACAGTTCCGGTCGCAATGTAAACGTTGCTTTGAAAGCCACAGGTACAGATGGCCTGCAACACCGAATATTTTTCGCGAACTTTGACAGTTTGATGGCAGCGAAAATATCTGCCACCTTTACCCGATGGTTGCCGAATAATTCCTGCCGGCTGTTTAAAGTCTGCCTCGACGTAAGTTTCACCATCCTGTACCACGCAATCAAACTTCGTCAGCATCGTCGTGTACAACTTTCGCGATCGTGCTTTGGTCGACTTGCTTTGTTTATTGTCGCGATTTTGAGTCACCACTTTCTTGTAAGTCGAAAGTCGAGCTCGTTTTTTAGCTCTATTCACGGTTGAAAGCGCCACTCCCAGCTTCTTTGCGACATCTCGAACGGTGAGGTTGGAGTTCCACTCGAAACAGCGGGAAACTCTGTGGCCTCCGGCTTTCGATTTCTCCCCAATCCAGCTTTTCTGGCTGTCGACAAACGTTCACCGAACACTTTTAATACGTTGGTAACAGTTGATTTAGCCACATTCAACAATTTCGCCAACTTGGCGTGAGAGTAGTTTGGATTTTCGCCATGCACGTGCAAAATTTGTTGCGTTGCTTCTCTTCCTTCGATGACATTTTGATAACTGAAGTGCTAATCTCAAAATCAAAATAGAAGCGAAATCAAAATAGATGCTACACGCACACATTTTCAAAATGAAGGGTGTGCAAAATGATTTAATGCACGATGAAAGGAAATGCGTCAAGTTTTGGTCAACAAAATTTTGATAGAAACCTGTAAAATGAATTGCTCTCTCTCTCTCTCTCTCTCTCTCTACACACACACACACACACACAGCTGGTATTTGCCAGAATGTGATATTTGAACATGAGTTAAAGTTATTGCATATATAGATAATCTGAAATCACTATTGTTCATATTTACTTCCTGTCATTAGAGTTGATCTATCCTTATGATTATATCGTCCATCATCTGGCGCTATCCTTATACAATACAAAAATATGTTTCGAAGACTGTCAAATTTAGCAACGATGGATCTTGCTTCGCTGTTGGGTGGCAGCTATGGCATCACTGTTGCTTTTGAGAAAGCCCATGTTTCCTCTCTTCCTTATTAACCATGGATATAGCGCACCGGTAATGTACCGTTAAGCTTGCTGTCTCTGGCATTTGTTTGTTTTTAAGCGAAGCATCCCGTTTGTCGCTTTGTTTAACAATACCGTGAGACTAAATGCACTCATTGCCAATGTAAAGATCAATGACAAACTGAAAGTTTCGGTCGTGTACGTCTATCTCATAACCTACTAGTAGACGAGTTTGTGATCGTAGCAATCGACATGTTTTGGTTGATCGTTTTCGAGAGCGGATGGGCAAAACGAAGGAGCGGGTTTATTTTATAGACACTGTATATAGACCGGACAACGCAAAATCATACAATCTGCCAACCCTAAAAAATGTCATAGAATTTGAGCAATTGATCTGGCACCATATGTTGCTGACTTGAAGTAAACGCGCAATAGGCTAAAAGACTCAGTTTCGATGTTGGTGGTTTGTTTTGATTCGTTGAAAGATATTCATTAAAAGTATAGTGAAAAAGGCCATTGTAAAAAATAATTAACAGGTGAAATTGGCCAATAACGCTCATGATGTAGTGAATTCTGTGGTTTCTCTTTCAGTTTCCAAAGAAAAGATAATATAAGGCAATAAATAGAACACCGAAAATACTTACATTTACTGAATATGATATAAAATCATAATTGTTCATTTGTCAAAACAATGCCAGTCTCAATATGGTCGCTTTAAGATGAATCAAAAAGTTGACGATTGGTTGTGCATTTTTTGACAGGTCGTTTACGGCTGCATAAGACAATTGTCGATGGTCTATATACAGTGTCTATAGTTAGCTAGTTTACCTTCGCACACATGCGGGTCTGCATACAATGTTGTTAGCTTATGTTCAGATTACGGAGCTGAAGAGAACATTTTTTTGATCGGAAAGCAATCCGCATGCTTTTAAAAAGTGGCTATGATTTTTTTGAGCCTAGTACTCGTTGCTGAAGGATGTGCCAATAGACCAGAAGTAAGCAAAGGGATTAACGTCTAAATATTGGCAGTTATAATTATAGATTACAAACAACTTCATCAAATGTCCCAGGTGCTGAATAAACTGCTTAAAACCCGTCCCTTACCCTATTACCTGTGGACTAGTCTAGTAACCTCACTCACTGCAATTACCAGTCCTGACATAAAACTACCGAAAGTCTCCAGATTTTCCTTAGGAAAACGATTTTTGTATGCTACCCAATCCAGGATTCATCACTGCCGGAAGTTTTTCCACCAGTTCCTCTATCAGTATCGGATTCGATAGATGATCCCTCTACTCAGCCGCGACGAGATGGATACCAAAATCGATCAATGTATCGAGTGGATCGTGTCTAGGCGCCGATACGTGGTGAATCTTGTGAAGAAGCGTGCGAAGAAGCGAATGGATGAGGAGTTCAGGTCGTCCGTAAAACGAGCGCAGGGTCTGAATGACGTGCGGCACACCTTTTGGCGAAAGGAATCGGCTCTTTTCCGTCTCTAGTGCTGGGCCACGTAAACTTTTTTGAAGGCGGATACGGTTTTCAGCATCTGTGTATTCGCAAGCGTTTGTTCCAGTACACTTCCGGGAGGTCCCGAACATTGAAAATGAAGCTCTTTTCATCCTCTGGCAGGGTGAGCAACTCTATTGCCCGTTCGCACATCTGTACCAAGATGTCGATGATCCGGGTGTTGTTTGTGTTGCAGGCTTCATCTTTGTTATAGAACTGAAGGGTAAAAATGTAATATTTATGGGCTTAATGATGACCCTACCGGAACCTTACGATTTCAGGAGGAGCAGGAGGAGATGTTCTGACCTTTCAGCCATTTATTGGAGTAATCATGGTAGAATAATTAATTTAGAATTCATTAATGAACTAAGCGAACTAAACTTCCGCGAAAAAACACGTCTGTGTCTTGTTGAATGACAGCGTCAGAGCATGCAGCGGGACCGGATGACGGAAAATGAAATAATCCCAAGAAATAGTTTGTTTCAAACTAAATTCTTAGTGATTTTTTCTCTAACCAAAATGTCAGTTTGTTTTAATGGTTGAATCAATCTAAATTTTTCAATTACCATTTGGGTATTATCGTAACTTGTCCTGGGGTGAGATTCGAACTCGTGACTTTGGCGTGCAAGGTATGGATGTTAACCATTACTCCGGGGTCGCCCCCATTTAAGTAGATCAAATTCTAGTGCAGCAGTTATCCGAAGTAAGATCAAATTTCGTTATTTCATGATGACAAGTGTCATAAATTATCAGAAAGGTACTGGTATTGAATGGACAAAACTTACCTCTTCATTACTGTCAAGACGAATTCAAAATCCAAATTTATCATTCTAAGTGGTAAGAAACATCCCCAAACATCACCCTTGAAACATTCTGGAACTTTTTAACAGCTAGTTTACCGAGCAGGAAACAGCAACATATGAATATCTAATTTTGATCTTGATAATTGGCCTTGATATTAAAGGGCTCAGATTGCTACCTGTGCTAAAATATCTGAGCAAAATACCTAATAATTGTTGGCAAAATATCTATCAAATATCAAAACTTGTTATTTCGCATACCTGGGAATACCCCGAGTAACACATCTTCATGCTTTCCAGCCATATAAAAGTATTTTCAACCGTTATAAAACAACCCGAGCAGAACCATATAACTTGAAAACTGGCCTTGGTATTTATGAGCTCAGATTAAGAGGTAAAATACCTGAGGATAATACCTTAAAATTGTTACAATGCCTTCACGAATACCAAATTGAGTAACACAATACCAAATAGTATACTCAGGTATTCCCAGGTATCCGAAATAACAAGTTTTGCTATTCGAGAGATATTTTGCTTGCAATTCTTAGGTATTTTAGTAAGGGTATTTTACCTCTTATTAGACTCTGTATTACCAAGGCCAGTTATCAGTCTGGTCGTACTCATATATTGTTGTATCCTGCTCGGGAAGTGTGTTGCTTGGGACTTAAGAGGTACTATTTTGGTATTTTCTTACCTCATTTTGGTATTCGCATAACATTTTGCGAACAATTTTATGGTATTATCCTCAGGAATTTTATCTCTTAATGTAAGCTACCAAGGCCGGTGATCAAGTTATTCGTTCCTGCTCGGGATACACCAGATCATTTTGATGGTTGTGATGATCCTGTAGCAGGAAATTTTTTCTTCTGAAAATAGTATTTTATAATCATTAGCAATTTAGTATTTTACAAGTATTAGTTGCATCCAACATCTTTTGACTTTTGCAATCTTCTGCTTTTCAGTCACACGCGTTGCTTTTTGTATGGGTTTAGTGCATTCCAGTTCTTTGGTAATCTTTCGGTCAGACTTACCAGGATTCCGCCAAATTCGCTATCTCACTCGTTTGATGGTTTCCGGACACCTGACAGTGTGTTTATGGCCAAATCATTGAGGTATTTTCCAAGAAACAGTTTCAATTTTATGGTGCGAAAAAATTAATCTTTCGTTTAATCCGAGTCGTGTATTTTCTTTAAACTAGTACACGGTCTAAAATTAAAAAAAAAACTTATTACGAGCTTTGTTTTCGTGACCATACTTACCATGAGTCTCAAACGAATGAAAATTCAAAACAAACTTTCAAGCTGTGTTCACATTTAAGTACACTCTTAAAGAAAGATTTGCAAGCATGTCTGTGATTAACCTATTCAAAGTTACGCATGCTTAAAAAACTCTGACGGGAATTCCCACTCACCCTGTGGGCACAGATAGAAAGCTACATTTTATTTTCTGCGTTGTCTAATGCACATAAAGGGAATGCTAGATTTGGCATAAATTAATTAGATCTTTCATGTAAATTTAATCCAGATATCGTATGGAAGATTGTCAAAAATAAGGTATGCTGCATGAAAGATTGCAAACAATTACGTTGTGTATGCTTGTTAGGGCTTGAAATTAAAAGCGGGGAAATTTTACGCGTCTGTTCAAATTCATTATTTTTTAACGGCGCTGGTCACATCCTTGTAGATTAATTAAGAAACTGAAGGAATGTGAATTGGATGTTCGTTGCTAATAAAAATCGTATACAGTATACTAAAACTACACGGCTTAAATAGGATTTTCAGTTATAGAAGATAATAAGACCTAATTACTGTCTTTTGTGAACTAGAACAGACAGAAAACCGATAAATTTGAGAGCAAAAAATCTAACAACACTAAATGGAACAACTTTTTCCTTTGTTTTCTGAGTATAACCACAACCAAATCGGCAAAATTGGCCGCACGTTTGCATTCAGGACAATACCCTAGAATAAAAGAGTAATAATCTTCCAATCTGCTGCAAGCAAAACGATAATTAAAGCACCATTAGCTCGCTCTAAAGCCTCCAGGGCTCGACCGAATAGAAAAACAGATTTTTTCTCTGTTTTGTTCTCTAGTGAAACCATCGTGAAGCACTAGGATTACGGTGAAAAGCGAAGGAGGAGGGATTGCAACATTGCCATCAGTTTGCGACATTCTTACTGACTGGTCGAAAAATGACCAGCAGCGCTTATGCTGATAAAAATAACACCAACTCCCTCATTCGCACAGCCAGTCATAAAGTCGTTATCACTTATCATTATATGTCCTCATCTGTCTTAACGTTAAGATGCTGGCGGGCGGATAAAGTGAACGCCATCGGAGATGTGTTTATTTTATAATTTCTCTATGCATTGTTTTCCTTGTCTCTCCACCGTCGGATGCAGCAGCCGATGGACAGCAAGTGAAGTACGACACAAGCCAGGACCGACGGTCGGATTGTTTGCATTTCCGCAGGTCGGTCGTTCCGATCCGGACCTGCTGGAATAGATGATACAGCAGTGGCCGCCGCCGCCATATCGCTGCCTCACTTCCCCAGGAAATGGCAGATGATTATGGTAGCGGATTAATTGAAATATCTGGAGCACCGATGGTAGACTAACTTTGATATCCATTTCGAAGACTATCCCATCAGAATCAAACGCCAAGAGTTGGTTCCGTTCCCGCGGGTTGGACGTGCCGGAGCCAATCCAGCCCGCTTCTACTACTGGCCCAAGACGGTGCAGCAGAAACGAGCTGGAAATTCCGGTGCCAACGGCGGCATGTGGTTTGGCCCTAGGCTAGGTAAACGTGCCAACGCGGCATCCAACGAGATCAAAGGTGAACGATTGTAAACACCGGGTGATTAATTGTTCGGTGAATGACGATTCAAACCGTTCCATTTTATTCTTTAACTGCTACAATGAAAGAAATATCTACATGTTTCTGGATGGGGTGTCGATGGGCATTTTGCTGCAACGAGCTGTGCATGGTTTTTTCAATCTCAATATTTTTCATCCTCTATAAATCCGTGTCACTTCGGTTGACTAACGTAGTTGCTCTTCCCGAATTCGAACAGGTAATGAAGTCTACACACCTCACCTCGGTCGGAACTTCGACAGGGGAAGCCGGTGACTTGAACGCCTACGCCGAAGTAGCAGACTAGTGGACTTTGAACGCCTTCTCCGATCATCGCTTTCGTCGGAGAACTAATTTGAACGAAACGCAACTTTGTTTTAATTTCTTGTATTATGATCAGCTTAATCAGAAAAAAACCGCTAAATTGTCTGAAAAAAATCCGAAGTTCAACGAATCAGATGCAAAACAAAAAGGCTGGAGAAAGCTTGTTCGAATGCTAACTGTGAGTGACATAGTTGCTGGAAACAAGCTTTCTATCCTGTGCAACTACTCAAACCAGTGGGTCTTTTGCAAACAATTTGGCGAATCTTGGCATGCAATATTAGTGGATCTCTATTTAAAGAATAAAACATCAACAAAGAAACAGTGTATTTTGCGGATAAGATTTACCACAGCTAGTTTTGTCTCTCTGAAAATGGAATGTAAAACAACTATGAATAAAATGTAGTGAAACCAGTGTTGCTCCTGTTGACAGTTAGAAGGGTTATCTCAAACGTTGTATATAAGAGTGGAAATATATTCGCATTTGTAAATTAAACCGAACTGTTGTATCATCAAAACGCATATCGAATTATCAACAATTCAGTTTTCCACAACAACTCCCTCGTTGCACTCTCCCTTGTCTACGTGAAATTCGAGCGACGCCTACTTATTTCCGATTTGACGAACTTGATGCTGGTTGATCTCCTTAATGTTCAGGTTCTGTCAAGGTTTCTGAAGCGTCTAGACATGTTTCGCTTAACGCAAGCTACACAGACACCATGGATGGTAGAGTGACGCAGTCCTTGCCCACGACGCCGTCGCACCAGCATTGAGAGAACCAACACCTGCCGTTGACTATCGCGTTAGAATATCCCGCCAACATTCCATCCGGATCATCATAGTGCACGCGCAAATGCTTTTTTGCCTTCAAGTGCCGTTTGGTCGCTTCTCAATCCCCCTTAAACTCTTTCCCAAGATTGAAGCATTCACAGCAACATCTAGCCTTGCAAAACGACCAAATACTTCGGTTACCACAAGACTCCTGTATTCCGTGCTATCGCAAGAGTGGACCCGAATCGTCGGTCTTTGAAGAAACCTTCCTCCAGTTCCGGCCTCCGTCACGAAGGCCAAAACGACTCAGCCACACAGGCTTGCTCTAGTCCAGTTTGGAAAAACTCCAGACCCAGAACGTAATTCAAATCCTCAAGAAGAGTCATCTCGAACTCCTGCCTCAGTTCTGTATAGATCTCCTATATTTCTGCATTTCAGACTGCTAATCAGAATGTCGTCCACATAACCGAGCTGCCCGTTGTAACCTTGGTGTTGAAACACTGATCAGCAGTATTCTCTGTTGCCAGTGGTTCCAGCATCGGTCCAACTGTTTCTACCCATAGACGCTCCTCCTCCAGCGACAGACTATCGTCTTCTTGTCCAGTGACTTCGAATCCAGTCCATCGCATGTTCAATGCATTAAAAGAAATGGACAAAAATTGCCGATTTTTCATGGGTTTACCTTCACCCGCACTAACGAAACTACCCATGCAGCATCAATCATAGTAACCCGTGGGTCAGCAGAAAAAATTTGACAGCTGACTGATTCCACGCCAAATCGGTCGGTCACCAAACTCAACTATCCTCGATTTTGATGAAACTTGGTACACGTCTTCGGTATGTTGAAAAAAAAAATCCACTGGTGTTAAGATTATTTGGATTCAAGAGTAACTATTGAGATGGGTGTATGTTTTTTTTCCAACATTTTACTTGAAAAATCGTAGTTCAAAAACCATTACATTTAGAGAAAAACTTTATATGTGGGAGTTGTAGAGAACTAAAAAGGCTTTGTAAAAAAAATGTACACTGAAAAAAAAAATTTTTTTTCATAAAGAAAAATCGAAAATAAATACTAAAAATCAAATATAAAAAAAAACGTATTTTTAATATTTTTCAAATTTGTTTTGTGGAAATTTGAGAAAATAAACACGTTTGAAAAAAACTCTAGGATGGACGCTCTTATAATAAAAAAGTTTTCCGAAGAGCGAACTTTGGTGCATATTTCAAATTTTGGTTATTCATTATTATAAATGAAAATTAATTATACAATATGATTTTGAAGATCATTAAAAACAATAATGATCATAATGATAAATCACCTGAACGCAACCGTTTTCGAGATTTTTCGGATTTTATTTCAATAGAATTAAAAACCTCAGAAAATTCGCTCTTTTCTTAAGTTAATCGAGATTTCCACCAGAAATGATAAATTTTCCAAGATCTTCATATTATAACGTTCACATTACTCTAATGTCCTCTTTTCTTTTGATATCAGGATGATAAGAAGACTCATTTGAAAAGAACAAGATAAATAGCACTATTGTTTTAATATTGCAATCAATATATTTATAATGGTTCTATGGCTGTATCGGTCGGGCCGCTCAGAGAATGAAGGAGCGAATTTGCTAAAGCTGATGAAAGTAACAGCGAGATAGATGTCGCAGGGTGACAAGTGTGAAATGGACAGATGATGAAATTATGCGGAGGGTCATATAGAAGAAGCATATTAATCGAACTGCTGACTATTTTGCCAAGCTCCAACGATGTTAGAGGTCGAGTGTAGTGTGTGAAAACTACACTCCGAACAGTTCGGTGATGTAGCGATGAAAGTAACACATATTGTTTAAGGTAGGTAGACAAATAGCAGCTATAACGTATGTCAGGTATATCTTCTCATAAAAAAACAGCTAATGTACGCTGCCTGTAAACTACCAGAGATGTTTTATACCTGCATTTCCAAAGGTACCACAGCCAATATATATGCTCATACATAGTCGCATTCATCAGTAAAATCTATCTGAGTGAACTGAAAATGGAGTTTAACATGAAGAAGTGTTGTATGCCGTTTCCCACTAAACGGTGCTCAAAAAACCTTCGTAAATTAACTCGAACAAAATGTCAAAAACTCAAGTTTATGGGCAAAACACATTTGGACACTTCTTTGATGATTTGTGATAATTGTCGTTTGCATTTAAATAGAACGGAACAATCCCATGCTGCAATTTCGGAGCCTAGTGAGAAACCATCAGTTACTAACATTATGGATCCACAACCATCTACATCACGGCAAGTAGACTTGTATGGTCTCGAGGAAACGCCATCGGCAATATCATTAATGTCAGTGCCATCTGATAGCAGTGTGCAAGATTATTCAAGGCGCCATAATATTGAGCTATTTAACAAGGGCGTAGCTGGAATCAACGTTTCGCCAATATCGGCTAAAAAGTTCCTGAACGTAAATTATGCCCGCAAAAAGTTCAAAGATGTTTCAAACGGCATTCGGACACACATAGTTGGGGATCAAGCGGAGGAGGATGACCTGGAACAATTGAAAGTGAAAGCAGCCAAATATGACGAAATAATTGCGCAGCTAAAGGACTGGTATGCTGATCCAGAAACTTCGAGGGACGATCAAGTAAGGATACTTTCGGTTTTACCACAATCTTGGACAAATCAAAGAGTAATGGCAGAATTTGGAATAACAAACAAGTACATCGTATCACAAGCTAAATTCCTTGCAAAGCACGAAGGTGTTTTAGCTGCCCCTAACGAAAAGCTCGGACACGGTCTGAACCCGGAAATAAAAAACCAAATTTTGCAATTTTACGACAGTGATGAGATTACACGAGCAACCCCTGGTATGAACGACTACGTTTCAGTGAGGAGTGAAGGTAAGAGGGTTCATATTCAAAAGCGCCTTTTAGTTTGTTCATTAAGAGAAGCTTTCATTAAATTTCAAGAGATGCATCAAAATGCTGTTGGGTTTAGCTCTTTTGCAGCACTAAGACCAAAGCATTGCAAATTATCAGCAGCACAGGTTCTCATAACATTTGTGTTTGCACCATTCATGAGAACATTAACTTGATGCTTCATGGTCTTAGAAAATATTCATTCGAGAATGATTATAAATTGTGTTTTGAAGAAATATTATGTAGCTCATCAACTAGAACTAAAAAATGTTACCTCCGTGAATGCGAACGATGTCCAGGCTTTTCAGATTTTGAGAGTAGTTTAACAGACAAATTAGAAAAACGTGGTTTAGTTGAAATATCTTTTGAGCAATGGATTTCAACTGATAGATGTAGTTTAGAGACACTTGTTAAACCAATTGATGAATTTATTGCTTATTTTTGTGAAAAGTTGGAACAATTAGTATCCCACGATTTTGTCAAATCTCAGCAGTCTAGTTTCTTGAGAGATTATAAAAGTTGTCTTAAAGACGGCGAAGTAATAATAATTTGTGATTTTTCTGAAAATTATTCATTTGTTTTTCAAGATGCTGATCAAAGTAGTTATTGGAGTAATGAGCAAGCCACAATTCACCCTTTTGTCATTTATTACACGGAATATGGAATACTTAAAAATATCAGTTTCATTGTTATCTCAGAAGTGTTGAAACATGATACGATTGCGGTGCAGGTGTTTATTTCAAAACTAATAAGCTTTTTGCAAACAAAAATTAAAGTAAAGAAAGCTACGTTTATGTCTGACGGGGCAGCATCCCAATATAAAAATAGGAAGAACTTTGCAAGCCTTTGTAAGTTTAAAAAGAAATACAATATTGATGCTGAATGGCATTTTTTCGCAACATCCCACGGTAAGGGACCTTGCGATGCAATTGGTGGTACATTAAAACGAATGGCAAGATATGCAAGCCTTGCTGTACAACATGAACACCCTATAAAAAGTGCATTAGAGTTATTCGAATGGGCGAACCAAAAAAGTGATGATTGTTTAACAAAAATGTCGTTTTGTTATGTATCACATGAAGAGTATGAACAGGGGGTAGCAGAATGGAATGAAATTTACCGACAGACTAAAACGATTGCAGGTACACAAAAGTACCACTCATTCGTTCCAATTTCAGAAAACGAAGTTTTTGTAAAACTGTTTTCGAATGACGAAGAAGGCAGGATTCATAATATATATAAAAGCAATCAATAGTTTATATAATGTTTATGTAATATTATCAATGACCGAGACTAATAAATGGTATATATAAATATAAATCCAACCATAATTCATTATTTTTGTCTTATAACTTTAAGTGAAGCTTTTTCAATCGACGAGCTGTTAAGAGTAAGTAAGAGGCACATACATGTGTTTTAAAAAGGCTAAAAACACATGAGAAACAATCGTTAGCTATTGTTGTTTTAATATCACGAGTAATTTATGAAAAGGGCGTATTTTTTGAGGTTTTGAAATTTTATTGAAAGAAAATCAGAAATATCTTGAAAACGGTTGCGTTTACGTTTATTAATTATTAAAATCATTATTGTTTGTAATAATCTCCAAAACCATATTAAAACATCAAAATTTATTTATAAGAATGAATAACCAAAATTTGAAATATACACCAAAGTTCGCTATTTGAAAAACTTTTTATTATAAGAGCGTCCATCCTAGAGTTTTTTTAAAACGTGTCTTTTTTCTCAAATTTCCATACAACAAATTAAAAAAAATATTAAAAATATGTTTTTTAGATATTTTATTTTTCGTAATTATTTTTGATTTTCTTGATGAAAAAAAAATTTTTTTCTGTGTATATTTTTTTAAGAAAGTTTTTTAGTTCCCTACAATTTCCTTATATAAAGTTTTCTCTAAATGTAATGGTTTTTGAACTACGATTTTTCAAGTAAAATGTTGGAAAAAACACATACGCCCATCTCAAAAGTTACTCTTGAACCCAAATTATCTTAACACCAGTGGAATTTTTTTTTTCCAACGTACCGAACTCATGTGCCAAGTTTCATCCAAATCATTGATGATCGGGTATGATTTTTGGGATTTCCGGCACATTCTGGACGGAATCCCTCAGCTCTATCAGTCGAACTCTAACCGTAATGGCATGAACAGTTAAGCAAATCCGTTTAGAAGTGAGGGAGTTCGAAGAACAGAACCCCCCTCCATCCCCCCCGCCTCGAAAACGGACATCGTGCAGCACGTTGTGGTGTTAAACAACAATCAGAGCATCGAAAGAAAGCCCAGTTCCGAACGGCCAACGACCCTGAGCGGCAAGAAGCTCCAAAGGATGCTCAAGAAGAAGACTGAGGAAAAGGCGGCTACATCGCTGCGTGCGCTTGGCCGGGAGGACAGCTTAACCAGCAAAACAGTGAAAAAGCACCTGGCAAACATGAACATACACGTCAGGAAGTGGAAGTCACGCCCACTGGTTTCGTAGCTTCAGGCTATGACGCAGTGGCAGCGGCTGAATAAGATAATCAACTCGATTTTACCGGTGAATCGCGACGTGGCGGCGGTGATGGATGACGAGACCTATCTCACCCTGGATGGGAATGACTGGCAGGCCACTACGTATTTTACCTGCCCCACGAAGGAAGTGATCTCCTAGGTGAAGTTCATTTCACACACCAAGTTCCCCAAGAAGGTGCTGCTGTGGCTGACAATCAGCGAGAAGGGGATGTCACTGCCGCTCTTCTTTCGCTCGGGGAAATTTATAGTTCGAAATTCCTACCGGAAGTTGCGTTGTTCATCATGAAATACCATAAAGCTTAAGACGCGGTGTTCTGGCCGGATCTGGCACCGGCTCACTAGTCGAAGCTATCGTTAGAGGAGATGGAGCGGCTGAATACCGATGTGGTACCCAAGTCAGCAAACCTGCCCAATGTCCCTCAGCTGCGTCCCATCGAGAATTTCTGGGCCAATCTGAAGCGTAAGATCTGTTCCAACTATTTTGTCGCGAAAACTGAGAAAGAATTGATAAATAAAACGAAAAAAGAACTCAAAAACATTCCAACACGCATGTTTTCGTCTGCCATGGCGAATGCTCCGGTTAACTGCGGTAAGGCCGCTCGCAAGGGCGTATAATTTTTTGCAAATAAGCTTAAATAATTACTTTCCACGGGAATTTTATCAAAATAATTAATGGACGTTCCCTTTTCTCGAAATTCAGGAATTGGCTTTCGGCGATTGAGCGTGATTCGCCAAGAGGGACGAGCTGATCGCGGGGAAAGGTAAGGAAACGACGTAATGACCGGACAAATCGCGAGTGGTGGTAGTGGAATACAGTTCTTCACAGAGGTTTTCTTCAGCCGTGAATTTGGAACAGGATTCAACGGCTTCTAATTCCCACAACTTCTAGCTTGTTCTAGATAACGGTCCACCGTGGTGAGGTGACAGCCGTTTGAAACTTCGGGTGATTGGATGGATACCTTTCCAGACATAGTCTATCCGAAAGAGGTCTTGACGAACACAGGCTACCCGTCGCCGATAGCGAAATGCTCGTTTCCATTCTGATCCACAACTAGGAGGATAACCGTTTCCAGCAGGACAGTGAAGTGCTTTGATTGCACTGATAAACTCACTTGGGGGTTCGGATTTGCTGGTCCGGGAGACTCGAAGGATGTCGACGTGCATGGATTCAGTTATTGGGATGGCTGACCAGCTATGGCTACAAAAGTGGATTGAACCCTCGGAGCTACAGCTACAGTGCAGCAGGGTGTAGTGTTTCTGGTGAAAATTTCGGCAATCGTACTTGGATGTACAATTTCTACTTTGGTGTCCAGAGGAAAAGCAGTTCCAGCATAGGTGCTTCTAGGAAACCAGCTCTCGGCACTGTCGAACAAACATCATGGCAAATGATGAACACTGGAACAGGAAATGACTCTCTGGACAAGCGATACAGTACGGTGCAGAATTCTTGCAACTTGGTGACAGTTGAAAAGTCCGCGTTGGAATGGAACACGGAGGTGAACGTATCACGGAAGGAAAGCCATCTGGAATAGTCTCCATCAAATTTAGGAAGACCGACTTTCGGTAAACGTAGATGGAAACTGGGTGGAACTGCATGCTGATTGCCCGTTAATGAAGTGTTCAACGCCGCCTGATTGGGATACGTGGAACGCTTCATCAGCAGAAATCCCTTGCCCGTACAAAATCTCGATCTAAAGACTGTATTTCGCGATCTCCGTCTGCAGGTCCTGAAACTCGCTGTAGATTCTGCCCAACGCTTCAAGATGAACTGAGATCTGTAATTCATCGTTTTCGTTGTCAAACTTTTTGATGAATGCCTCGACGGAATCACGAACACGAACACGAGCAATTCCTTCCGTTTCATCAGGCATTCGGCCAACTTCTTTTCAGGTCTGGACATTTTGGCTCACCACCTTTCAGTATTACTTCGGGGAGGGGGCTATTGTGCTTGTTGAGCACCCACTATGTCTAACTACTTAGGGCTTTAGTAGTTAGGTGGTCCATGCGACCTGCCTTTGGTTGTTTCGCCATTTTTGTTGGAGATCGAGGACGATCTGGGATGCTGCTACGCATACCGCATCCCAGATGTCCCGGTCCTAGCACATCCTCTGGACCAATTTATCCGGAGTCGTGTCGTGACCGCTTACGACTATCATGCCGGATCTCGCGCCGTCATAGCGAGGACATGCGAAGAACACATGTTCCGCAGTTTCCAAAACTTCCGCGCACTCGCTGCATGCGAAGGACTGTGCATGCCCATATTTATGCAGGTATTGTCTAAAACAGCCGTGGCCAGACAATATCTGCGTTAAGTAGAAGTTCACCTCCCCGTGTCGCCTACCGACCCACCCGGTTAATTCCGGGATTAGTCGGTGGGTCCACCGACCTTTGGTGGAGTTATTCCATTCCCTTTGCCACTTAACCATGGATACGGCTCTAGTGGTCTTTCGAATACCTCTTGTTCCACGTTGTTCGAAGCACTCTACGTCCTTTTTTATGACCATGCCTATTGGCATCATCCCCGCTAGGACGCAGACCGCGTCGCGTGATACCGTTCGGTAAGCACTATCCACTCTTAGGCACATAAGCCTGTGAGTACTCTCTTGCTTACTTACGTAGCTCTTGGTACTCAAGGCGGTGATCCATGCCGGCCCGCCGTACCTAAGTATGGACAGGGCGACACTGGCCAGGAGTTTACGCTTACTCCCTTGCACCGAAGAACTATTCGACATCATGCGGGATAATGCCGATATAGCCATAGGACTTTCTTGAAGGCGTAATCGACGTGACTGATAAAGGACAGCTTATCGTCCATCATGACCCCAAGATACCTCAAAGACCTCTTTGATTCAATTGTGCAGTTACCTACACTGATCGTCGCATGTTGCTCCGATTTTCGATTATTCACCACCGTGACCTCAGTTTTATGGTGGGCTATCTCCAGTTGCCTGAAACTCATCCATCTCTCCACAGTGCCAATGGAGTGCAAGGTCGTTAACTCGACCTCTTTGATGGATTCATCCCACATCTCCAGGGTGATGTCGTCCACAAACCCGACTATCTTCACCCCGTTCGGGAACTCAAACCGCAGTACCTCATCGTACATCGTGTTCCATAGCACCGGACCCATGATCGAACCTTGTGGGACGCCTGCGGTGATCTGAACACGTTTCTGGCCTGCCTCTGTGTTGTATAACAGTACGCAATTCTGGAAGTAGCTTCCGAGAATCTTGTACAGATACCCAGAAACCTGTAGGCGCTGGAGCGAGTTGGCAATAGCCACCCAACTGGCGCTATTTAATGCGTTTCTCTCGTCAAGGGTGACCACTGCACAGTATCGTACTCCTCGCCTCTTGCGCTGGATTGCCACCTCACTCGTCTTGGTGACAGACAGGATGGCATCCACCGTCAACTTCCCTTTGCGGAAGCCAAACTGGTTATTAGACAGACCGCCTATACCCTCCGTGTACGTTGTCAGTCTGTTGAGGATGACTCTCTAGAGCACCTTACCCGCTGTATCCAACAGACATAAAGGTCTATATGCCGATGGATCACCTGGTGGCTTCTCTGTCTTTGGTAGCGACACAATGGTCTTAATTTTCCAGGCGTCCGGGAGGACGCCCTCGTCTAGACACTTTTGTATCACCAACCTGAACATTTCGGGATCCAGCAAGATAGCCGTCTTGATGGCCAGGTTCGGAATACCATCTGGTCCTGGCGCTTTGTTCACCTTTAGCGACTTTGCTATCGCAATGAGTTCCTCATTCGTCACCGTCACCTCGTCACCGGCCCTCCGTTGTGCCGTTGTCAATGCCCACGTGGTAACGGGTGTTCGACGGAGCCGTCCACCCTTCCGTCGCTATGGCAGTGTTAAGGTCTGGGATACTGGAACGTTGGTCATGGGACAAATCTACGGCGGCGGCGGGGGGGGGGGGAGGTCATCAACTCGGGTCGTGGCTCGGAAATAGTCCCCCCACGATCACCTGCAGCAGTTCTGATGAACGCTCGGTTGGAGCCACCGATCCTCTGGTTTTGGCCATTACTACCCGGTAGGTGTCACCCCACGGGTTTGCATTGGCCTTTTGACACAGACCCTCGAAGCAGGCTCGCTTGCTGGTCTTTATCTCCCTCTTTAGTGCAGCCTTCGCGGCATCCCTTCTACGCTCGATTATCTCGGCGTCTGACTGCGCTCTTTGCATCCTCCGTTTTGCATGGAGGCATGTTCTGCGGAGGTCGGCAATCGACTCCGTCAACCAATACATCGGCGATCTGCCATTACTCGGTTTGACTTCCCTCGGCATGGTCGCATCGCACGCTTGTGTAAGTGTCATAACGAGTCGTTCGCCGCAAGGTTCCTGGATTTCGCGTAAGTTTCGTTACCTTTCAAGCGCCTCTTTAAATGCCTCTTCATCAAAGTAGGACATCCTCCATCTGCGGGCGAATGGAGTGGATGCTCCTCCTTCCACACGCTGCCTTGTATTGTGAACAAGTGGTCAGTATGGGTGTAGCCATCATCCACCCTCCAATTGCTAAGCAGCCCAGGACTGTTGAATGTTATATGTATGATCGATTCTGCTACGTTTCTGTGGTAGGTACGCTTGGTCTTGGCTTGGCTCGGTCCACATTGAGCCTAGGCAAGGCCTCCAGAAGAATCTGGCCCCTAGGGTTGGTAAGGCGGCTCACCCACTCGTGCGTCCAGGCATTGAAGTACCCCGCTATTACCAAAGGGTTTAGGCCAGTTAGCTCAGTTGTCACTCGATCGAGCATATTGGAAAACTGTTCGATCGACCATCTTGGCGGTGCGTAGCAGCTGCAGAAGAACACTTCATTCACTGTTACAAACACGAAGCCTTCGTTTGTGGTAGACATAACCTCCTGAACTGGGAACTTGCCCGTCGTCCATAATGCCACCATATTGGCCCTGTCCGCAACCCAGTTTCCGTTGCCGGCTGGGATGCGGTTTGGGTTGGGAATTATCATAGACTAACTCTAAGACCAGTAAGTCCCGAGCAAATACGATTTTTTTCTTGGCTTAGTCAGTACTAGCACATCGGTCCCAAGCTAGGTCCCAAGCTTAATAATGCGCCCCTTATAATGAACTCACACGAACACACTCTCAAATATTCTGTCAAAATAACACAGCAAATCAAAACAAAGGCGCAAATATGTACAGTAAGGTGCTGGCTTCAAGGTGTACTTCGGACCAAGGGGCTCTACAACAGTGAACTAATTTCAAATCGCTAGTTGCATATTGATTGTTGGAATTATGGCGATATCCGATGCCGACTCGCGAACTGTCTGACACAGCAGTTGCTGGGCGGCCTCACAATGGTTCAGGTTTAGTTGGGTTACCTGCAATGCGGTTGGCTCGTTGGTATACCCTTAGCGGCCGGGCACTTGGCCTCCCCAAGACGTGCTTATCGTCCAGTTTCCTGGCGCACATCAAGCATTTGGGAGGCCTTGTGGCTAGTGCTGCCACACCTTCTGCACATCTTACTCCGATCTGGGTCTTTGCACTCCCAGGACCATCCCACCTTCACCTTCGCCACTTTCAACGCTGCGTCCGCGTCGACTACCGCTAGCCTCATGGTTGCCACCTGGGTCCCGAGCGGACCCTTGCTCAAACGTATGTCTGCCACAGCAACCTCAGCCTTGCACTGTTCCTTTAGTGCAGTGGAGATCTCGTCTGCCTCGGTGACCTCATCCAGGGTTTTACACTGGATTGTCACCTGCGAGACGAAGGCGCACACCTCCATTCCCTCACTTATGGTCTGCCTTGCCAGGTCTCTATACGCCGGGTCCTTTAGCGTTGTCGCCTTCTTTAGCTCCAGGAGCATCTCGCCGGTGCGAGTATACTCTGCACGTAGGCACCTAGGCCTGCCAATTTAGCGTCCCTGCGCATCGCTTTCAGGACTCCGAGAACTTTGACGACTCGGTCTTGACGATGAGGGCCTCTCCGCGGTTACGCTGGTGGGCCAGCTGTCGCTTACCCTTTTCTTTTTTCGTCCTGTTTCCCCTTTTACGGACCTTATTGCAGTGGCTTTCCCTGCAACGCCTAGGGTCGTCACTCGTCCCCCTCCTGGCACTAGCGTCTGCTTCCGTGCTGGTTATGGCTGTTGTCGTTGGGGCCCTGCCACTCGGGTCCTCTTCGGCGCTTGAGACAACTCGCGAGCTAGGTGTCGCGCCTTTCGCGCTGGGCTTAACGCCGGAGCCTCGCTCTTTGCGGGCAGCCGGAGCTGGTCACGAGGATGGACCCTCAGACCCCGCCGCCACGTTCGCATAGGTTTGTTTCCCTTCTGGGGCTTCCGACACGATACGGTTCTTAGAAACGCCAGGTGCCGTTTCACCCGGGGGCTGTGCCATCTCTTTGGCACTTTGCTCGGCTAGGAGCTTGGCTTCCAGCGCTTCCCTATCTTTGCATGCAGTTTGCACTGTCTTGTGTAGACTAAGCAGGATCAGTTTGATGTCCTTCGGAATGTTGTAACGCGATGACGTTTAGTCAATAATCCCGTCCGATGGCTCAGACACCTCCAGCACTTTAGGAAGGGTTTCCCGCATCCTATCCATGGTCCGGATGAGTCCTGGCCCATCCATGGCAACGCCTAGCTTAGTGACACCTGCATCCGATGCCGTAGCACTACCGCACGTGCCTCTCACGCCAGATCACACCGTTTTACGCGGTGGGGACCTCACTAGGCCGAACTTTACCGAACGGATTCGCTTTCTCCTGGGTTTTCTTCGTTTCCTCCATGTTGTTGGGTCCCCCTCCAGCCACTATCCAAACCCACGTGGAGTAGTCGCTATTGTGATTCCATGGTTGTCTATGCAAGCAGGGAGGCCATGCGAGGGTTGACACGGCCCTTCATGCACACTCAGATTATTTTACAGAAATCTGAAAGGTTTTTCCGAATTCTCAACAGCTGAACGTTCGGTAATCCGATTTTACGGATTTCGGTAAAATTTTAACGAAATCCAGTAATTTTTTTACAGATATCTGTAAAATTTCACCGAAATCCGTAAAATCGGATTACCAAACGTTCAGCTGTTGAGAATTCGGTAAAACTTTACAGATTTCTGTAAAAAAATCTAAGTGTGTGGGGAACCGTGTTCAGAGCCGGATCAGCGTAAGATAGGTATAGGGTCATCTGAGCCTACTCCCGCCCGACTGGCGAGGATGGGTGGAGGAGAATGGAACGTACTGGAGGCCTGCCAAGGCTTTAATGAGACGGTGACGATCCGGCTGCGGGAACCTCGCCATTTCCTGCTCGGTGTCAACCGCAGGAATGAGGGAGACGACACAGGATCCATCCCGAATACAATGTTACCACTCATTATTCTTTTTGCAGCCAGTTGCCATAATTGGGGTTTTACTGGCATCTGCGCCGTAAGGCGCTCCCTCCGTAGTCTGTAAAGTCGTTAAGGGAAGCTTAACGTTTCCAAGATGCACCGCGGGGAGGCGAACTACATTCACACCTGCGAAACCGGGAGATCTGGGACACGGTATGCATAGCAGCCTCCCAGATCGTCCTCGATCTCCAACAAAAATGGCGAAACGACCAAAGGCAGGTCACAGGTACTACCTAACTACTAAAGCCCTGAGTAGTTAGAAATAGTGGGTGCTTAACAAGCACAATAGCCCCCTCCCCGAAGTAATACCAGAAGGTGGAAAATCTGGAGCCTAATCAAATATTTTCCCTGCTGAATCCTAAAATGTGTGAGCTGTTTAGTAGAATACCTATTACTAGAAATGCGAAGAAAAATTGAAATTTTTCATTTAATTCCAACTACATTTATTGCTTATCTTGACACATACGCGTATTTCGTCTACAATGTGCTTCTTCGGTGTCGTGTACTAATAACTCGACTGACAACGGTAATCAAGAAAGCTTAAATGCGTGCAGGAACAACGTCGTGAGAAACAAAATCCACTCATAACTCAGCCTTGTGAAATTCCAAAGCATCGTTCACAAGTCAAAAGTAATAAATAAACTACTCGACACAAATGTAATCGAAATTTGATTATGTAGAATTCTGTAAGAATGTTCGTATTTAATATTAAAAATAAGTGGCGTAACGTGAAAATTGCAGCAATGGTCTACTTTGATTGACGACAATAAATAAATAAACATGACTGCATGGATAAAATTTTCAACCCAGTACTAGAATGAAAGCTCTACCAACGGATAAACAGTCATTCCTTGAACCTGGATAATCCATCACCCCTGGTGTTCGGTTTCTCCGTAAAACTATCCACCATAGATAAAGAAGGCGTTACACCAGGACAACGATTTCCATAACTTCCCTGTCCCAATACAGCAACCCAGACGGAATCAAACACACCAACCGCCCATTTTTTGACTCTCTTCACCGATTTTCCCGCACCCCTCAGTCGGAGAGCAAGGACACTCTAATACTCTCGCAGCTCGTCGGAGAAAATTCCTCTCCCTCTCTCACAGGAACAGCCTCCCTCCGTGGAACGTTAGAACGATAACAGGTTTCCTCCCGCTAGCAGCCAAGTCAGTCTCGGTCGGGATCTCTGAAGAAACGGAAGTAAAACCGCGAACGATATCCAGTGTTGCACCAACGGACCAAAACCACCCAAACCCTCCCCCCGTGCTGTAGCTGTGTGCAATTGGAACAATTGAGTGGCAGTGCAGGAAGGAAAAAAAAGGAATAACACATTCTCCGGGATCCTATCCCCCGGTGCCGCGCTCAGAGGGTGGAGATCCGAACGGTCGGCGAACGAATGGTGTGAATGAGGATGAGCTCCTTCTGCTGGCCCCAACGGTAGTGATCTCGAACCCTTTTCCAATCACGGCCGCCACCGATTTCGGGATATGCATTGTACTGTGGCTGGCGGTCGCAGTTGTCGTCGTCGTGTCCCGGAAGGATGTGTGCGGTGGATGTGAGCTCGCCGTTTTTTTTTTGCACCCCCTCCCGATGATAATATAGTTTGATAAAAGCGAGGAGCATTTAGTAGGAAATAGTGTGAGCAAGGATGGACATTCTCACATAAAAGCAGCGTGATAAACGGCGCGAGGATTTACGGTCAGCTGAATATAGGAAGAAGACAGTGAATCGAAAAGGCAAGCAGCCACTCCTCCTGCTGTTCCCCATCGTGTGTGTGTGTGCCGTTCTGTTCTGTTCTTTAGTGCTGTTTAAGAAGCTTCAATCCTGGTTCGAAAGGCGGAAGCTAAAAGGATAACAACTTGTTCCCGAGGCGTACAGGAGTGCGGTGTTCTTAGGAGAATGAAAGTGATGCTGTGACGAGATTGAATTAAGAAGATGATAAATTTATAGAACGAGCTGGATGCCAAGCTGAAGACCCAAACGTATGTGTCATGGGGCATTAAGCGTGACGTTGAGCACCAGTATTCGGATTCATTCGGATGTTGACGAGGAAAAAAAAAGAAGGCCAGTATCTGTGCACTCGGGAAGGGGATTAGTGATGTGATATACGTGTAGAGCCGAGCACAGTCGGGTATTTCCTAGGTCCTAGGGAAGTTGGCAACGTGCCCCGTGAGCAAACGCCAATAATTACGTGACAACGGTGGCGACGACGACGACGACGACGACGGTTACCTTTCTGCAAAGGTTGGCAAACAATGTGAAATGAAATCGTATTAGTGCTTTGCGGCAATTTTACTCTCGAAAAGGGATTTTGAGGCAGATGTGTGGATTGTGTGTATGGGGAATCACATCCGGGATCTACAATGGATTCGCCGTGATGGGCACACATATCGGTGGAAATTGTCTGGATCTGCTTTGATGTTCGGCGATGGTTCTGACTCGAAATGAAACACAAACATCGAAAAGTGATCCTCAAAGCGAATTTGGATTTTCTCTACAACGGAACACATTTCGGAACAAATGTCATAACATTGCGTTACATAATTTCCATCCAATTTAAGATAAATCATTCGGCTTGTAGCTTTGTAGCCAAAAAGAAAATCGATGAAAGTGGAGAAACTTTCTTGGAAACGTCTACAGATTTAAGTAATCGAATCAAACTGGCAACTCATCGGTCTTCAGCTTGATGCCCATGGTGAAAGAGAGCTTTTTGTCTGTACTCAAACTGCAGGAAAACACGTCATTCAATTAAAAGTTTCATTTTCGGAAACCTTTTACCGCTGGAAGATGGTGAATTAAGTGGATTGACAAGTGTAGCTTGAGGCACAGCTTTGATCAACTTTTGAATTCAACGATCTAAGCAGAGTCCAACCTTTTATGGGTATTTTCTCAGTGTCTAAGAAACATCTGACGATTTGGGTTGCTGCGATTTATTTGCACCATCATTCTCAATTCCCCCCCCATATCCACAGAATTATCCAAGAACTTCTGAAAAGTGTTTTAATAACGCGTCAAACTTTTCAAGTGATTGAACCATTTGTCATCCGCCCCTGTTCTATTATAGGCAACACAAAAACAGCAGCATTTACGAGTGCGTGTGATTTATTTGAAGAAGAAAATGGCATAACGAAATGTCTCGCTGGAAACGTAATCAAATTAAGAGTCAAAGGCAGAGTCGCATATGAATGTAAAGGGTGTAACGGTCAAAATTTGGTCCAATAAGAATGTATGTAAATTGATTATAAGTTGTTATAAGTTGACTAAAAATAAGTCATCGAATCGATGGTCATGAAACATTCAGGGAATGAAAAACAATATATAAGCTTGGTTAACGTAGCTTTTTTCACTCTACTTCCTCATCAAATCCAAAAGACCAAATTCTACCGATAAGATTTTCTCTGCACCAGGATTTGAACACTTCCTGTTTCATAGAGACAATGTTAGAGTGCTTACGAAGTTCGTGCTTTAACCCTTTCAGGCCTCAAATTTTTAAGCATTATTATACACGCAATTTAGTATTTTCTGATTTATTCGGTGCTCAATATCAGAAATTATTTAAAAAAAATAGGAAATATCATTTTTGGATATTTGCTATGTCGTCTAAACAGTCCTGGAGATCAGAACTTAAGTTAAAAAGTATACAATGTTATTGTATGTATAGTCAAGCAACGCAGCTTGTAATCAACAAGTTTAAATTACTGTTATATGACAAGTACAGGTAATCAATATAAGTGTAAAATACCATATTTAAAACTTTAATATGACGTGAAAAAGTGCAAAAAGTGAAGCCTATAAAACATAAAATAGAAAAAATCATTCTCGTACAAAAATACAATAACGCCAACTGTGGGATTTGAACACTAGTCCTTGGTGTGATAGTTTTGTGGCTTCTTTGCTAAGCCAACTTGGATTGTTGAAAAGTAAACGCTAAGTATCTATAGTATGCTTCCTGTTGGCAGTGAACACAATCTTGTAACAAATTCATCGTTTTGAGAAAAAAGAACACTTTCTGCAAAACAAAGTCGGTATAATGTAATTTCAAATGTACTAAGAACTACCGATAAAATCGGTTTTTCTTGAACTAGAACACAAAATTATCCTTGGATTTAAGATTTACAATTGGTTATTTCTGGAAAAATGTCCATAGTTTTGGATTCCAAGATGGGAGTACAGGGGTAAGCGTCTGTTCAGGGATGGTGTACTACATATTTTAGATGCGAAACATGCATGCGGCATATCAAACTTCATGATTTAGCAAAACTAGGCCATCAGAAGACATTTTGAGAATTTCTTGACTATTTTGGCCATTTAAAGAGGCCCCGCAGGATCCGAGTTCCTCCGGAAAAGTGGCCATATTCAAATCTTTTCCAAAACCTAGCATGTGACATATCAAAACCTAATGATTTCACAAAAAATAGTTCTTTGGAGGACATTTTGAGGATGTCTGACCATACTGGTTAATTGAGGTGACCTTGCGGAGTCCAAATTCCTCCGGAGAAGTGGCCATATTCAAATCGTTGCCAAAATCCGATTGCAATATGATTTTGCATGATTTATGAGAAGACGTTTTCACGATTTCTGACCATTCTGGTAACGTTAGGCAACTCTGCGAGATCCGAGTTCCTTTGGGAAAGTGTCCATATTCAAGTCTTTTCCAAAACCTGGTTTGTGACATATCAAACATCATGATTTTGCAAAACTTTATTTTCGGTGTGGGGTATCTGACCATACTGGCCACTCAGGGAGACTCTGCTAGATCTGAACTTTTCCAAGAAAGAGGCCATTTTCAAATCGTTACCCGGCTTGGACATATCAACTTCATGATTTTGCAAAACTTAGTCTTCAGAGGACATTCTTCGGGGTAATTGACCACTCGCACGACAGGTTTTGGAAAAGATTTGAATACGGCCACTTTCTGGGAGGAACTTGATTATGCAGGGCCTCCGTAGGTAGCCAGTATGTTCAGACACCTCAGAATATTTCCGAAGACCAAGTTTTCCAAAATCATGAAATTTGATATGTCGCAAGCCAGGTTTTGGAAAAGAATTGAATAGGGTCACTTTCTCGGAGGAACTCGGATCCCGAGGGGCTTCTTCAAGTGACCAGTATGGACATAAATCCTCAAAATGTCTTTTGATGACCTTGTTTTACAAAATCATGAAGTTTGATATGCCGCATGCCATGTTTCGCATCTGAAAATATTTTGTCCACCGTCCATGGACAGGTACTTACCCCTGTACTCCCACCTTGGAATCCTAAATTACGAATATTTTTGGAATAACCAGTACAGATCCACAAACAAGGATAATTTGGTGATCTATTTGTGATCTAGAACCTAACGATTGAGTATCATGAATTTTAAATTTCTATTTTTCTATCTCAGAAGGGTTAGGGACGTACGTGTGAAGGCAAGCTAAGGCTGAACTACATCCCATCGAAATGGAGGTTAGTAAGAGTAATCTTCATACAGAAAAACTGGTAAGCGCTGATAAGACCAATCCAAAATCTTTCAGACCTAGTAAGTCTTTCATCATTGCTGCTGAAGACAATGCTGAAGAAAATGTGTTTAAAGGAATATGTCGAGTCAACTTCTTTGCAAAAGCATTGTATGTCAAAATTTCAGTTTGCTTATCAATCTGGTAGATCAACAGTTACAGTGGTTCTTACGCTAATGGAAAAAGTAGGAAAATATGTGTCAGTAAAAGAAATAAGACTTTGTTCTTCCTTAGATATTGAAGGAGCGTTTGACAATACATATTATTCCGCAATGGGTCGAGCTATGAAGAAGAGAAATTTAAATACTAGAATTGTTAACTCGGATCCATACTAGGTTGCAAAAAGAGAAATCACTTGTATCTAGGGGGAGCTTTTATTAAGATAAGGCAACGAAAGGTTGCTCCCCAAGGAGGATAATTTCCCGTTATGTATCCTTAAAGCAAGGATACGGTCAAAATTTGGTCAATATCAACTTGACGTATTTCTTTCAATTTTGCATTTAAAAACCTGAACACCCCTCATTTTGAAGGTGTGTGTGTGTAGAATGTTGCTCCTATTTTGATTTTGGAATTCACTCTTCAGTTGTCAAAATGCCGTCCAAGCAAGAAGAGCAGCGTATCAAAATTTTGCTCGCGCATCGCGAAAATCCGAGCTACTCGCACGCAAAGTTGGCAAAATCGCTAAAAGTTGCCAAATCAACCGTTACAAATGTAATTAAAGTGTTTGGGGAACGTTTGTCGACAGCCAGGAAGTCTGGATCGGGGGGAAATCGAAAACCGGAAGCCGCTGAGACGACAAAGAGAGTTGCCGGTAGTTTCAAGCGAAACCCTAACCTATCTCTCCGAGATGCCGCAAATAAGCTGGGTGTATCGTCTACAACCGTGCATCGAGCCAAAAACGAGCCGGACTATCGACTTACAAGAAGGTAGTGACTCCAAATCGCGATGATAAACAAAATACGACGGTCAAAGCGCGATCCCGGAGGCTGTACACGACGATGCTGACGAAGTTTGACTGCGTGGTAATGGACGACGAAACCTACGTCAAAGCCGACTACAAGCAGCTTCCGGGACAGGAGTTTTATACGGCAAAAGGAAGGGAAAGGTAGCAGATATTTTCAAGCACACGAAACTGTCAAAGTTCGCAAAGAAATATCTGGTTTGGCAAGCCATCTGTACCTGTGGCTTGAAAAGCAGCATTTTCATAGCTTCCGGGACTGTCAACCAAGAAATTTACGTGAAAGAGTGTTTGAATAAACGTCTGCTGCCTTTCCTGAAGAAACACGGTTGTTCCGTACTGTTTTTGGCCGGATTTGGCATCTTGCCATTACGGTAAAAGGCTATGGAGTGGTACGCCGCCAACAACGTGCAGGTGGTTCCTGGCGACAAGAACCCTCCCAACACGCCAGAGCTCCGCCCAATTGAGAAATACTGGGCTATTGTCAAGCGGAACCTAAAGAAGACCAAAAACTGCTAAGGACGAGCAGCAGTTCAAGGCAAACTGGCTTTCTGCGGCGAAGAAGGTGGACAAGGTGGCTGTACAAAATCTGATGGCAGGGGTCAAGCGTAAGGCCCGGCAATTCGGATTTGGAAAAGCGGAAGCCTAACTGAATATTTTTCCTGAATTTTATACTAATTGAACTTGAAAAAGAAATTTAATTTGATTTTTTAAATAAACGATTTCACCGATTTACACGCTGTTTTCCCTTGACCAAATTTTGACCAAGTCACCTTTAGTTATAGACGATCTTCAGAAGCTTAGGAAGCGAAAGGTTTCGAGGTTGTAGGTTTTCAGGATGATATAGTCTTCAGTGAGAAGTTTGATAACATAGTTTCAGAATGCAACAGGCTTTAAAGGATACCCACCTTGGGTGTGTGTGAAGAAGGGTCTTAGCATTAATCCATCAAATATAGTAATTCTACCTTTCGTTAAAGAAAGAGAAAGTCTAACTTTAAAGCACTCGAGCTATGGAGAAAGAATCAATTTAGTGAACAGGTTAAATACCTAGGCGTAGTTCTGGATGCTAAGCTAAACTGGAATGCACACTTTGATTATATAAGCAGTTTATAAGCTCTTATGGCAGGAAATGGGGCTTAAGACCAAAATTGCGATGGGGTCTACATCTGTTATTCGTCCAAAAATAACGAAAAAAAAAAAA
>JASCZW010003256.1:0-23952 GCA_034211315.2 Aedes japonicus | reverse complement strand
ACATTCTTTGATAGTCCTAAAACACGTCCAGCCTTTCATTTATCTGAAATGATTTTAGTGTCATAAAATCTGCGTATCCATGTATGTATGTAATCGTGACTGTACGCCCTGGGTTGTCCAAAGACGACATAAGAGCAAACCAGTTCATTATTAATCTGGGCCTTTATTACACCCCGCGTCCCGCAATCTGGTTCAAGATAAAAACAACACAGGCGTTGTAGTGTTTTATTTAGCCAAAAATTCAGTAAATTTTCCCTCAATTGATCAAACGCATCTCCATTTGGATGTTACATTAACAAAGAAATTCATTGTATTATTACCATTGTCTGAAGAATCCTTCGTGTTCTGCATCAAATGTATCTGATGTGTTAAAATTCTCAAAATTAAACGTGTGTCTTGTAATCAAATCTTTTTGATTGTTAGAGTGTGGTAAACTGAAGTAGCCTCAGACTGAAGTGTTAGAATTATGAAAAGACAGCAAAGGTGGCTATATACACATCATTAGCAAAAATTCAGTTCCAACTTTCACCGTGCGTAACATCTTTAAAGAGATGTAAAATCTGTCTGCGATAACATCAAGAAAGTTGCTCCCTAAACAAAATTTAGCTGTGCCATGACAGAATTACTCATGAACTGGATTTTGGTAAATTTGTGCAACTCGATCTGAATGGTGTGCTTTATGTAAAATGATTCTGCTTCGTCTGATTTTAATTATACAAATGATGTTGGGTCTCCATACAATAAATTTGTTTTGTAATGGCGTGCTCAAACTAGCGGTTGAAAAAATATGAATTGGAAGTGTATCTCAAAACTTATCACATCCTGCTAGCAGCGTTAGAATTTACAATAAAGCGTGTCTGAAAAAGCGGATTTTACCCTTCATATTCGGCAACACAAGACTAATATTATGTTTTCCGGCCGGATCTAGCCAGGTGCCACTACTCTAAGGAGGTACTAGAATGGTATGCTGCAAACAGGGATAAGGTGCGGCATCAAATCTCTTTGACAGGTGCATCACGCTGCTGCTACTGAGACGGTTCATTAGATTTCAAAGAGACGTGAAAGTGCAGTCTGTACTCCCGTGCACCTTGTCCAGGTTGTTTAGAATTTGCTCTCGACTATTCGCGGCATTAACGATTGCACTCCCCCCTTGTCGTCTCTGTGCAAGCACAGGTGCGAAAAGCAGACACGGCGGCAGGCCCGACTTAGACAAGTTTTGGGTTCCCTCTATGAACCCCTACGTACGCACATATTGTTACTAGAATCAAACATTGTTCATTTGATGCCATTTGCCAAAGCATGAGCCGGCACAGCAGTAAAACCCTGTGCGTTGCACTTTATCTCGAAGAAAGTTGCATGGCGACAGCTTTGCGTCTCTCGTGTCTACCACGAAATCTCTCTGCACGTTGTATTGTGCGCTCTTCTAGAGACAGGAGACGCACTGCCCGAAGTGGGTGAAGCACTTGCACTATTTTGCACTACTCATGGTATTTCGACATGTCCACGTCGCATGCAAACAATGTCGATTTCATCCTTGAAGGAATAATCCTCGGGTTTTTGCACTGGGGTAAGACGATCTGCAGGTGAGAAGACTCACCTTTGACTACTTTCTCTTTCCGTTCATGTTCCATGACTCAGCGTTTACGTTTCAACTATTTGCAAGATTGTCTGGTAGCCAGCACTGTTGTGTTTCTATCTGTACTAAAGAATCCCTCAAAGAATTATAATGGCGCTGTAGTCGTTGAAAGAGAGCGAGAGAGGAGAGAGCCTCTCATTCATTAGATTTGCCCTTGCGAAAAAAATCCTAGAATCCTCGAATTATGCCCTCAGTTCAGACCGATCGAAAAGCATGTTGGCAATGGTCTTTTTTACTTATTTATTTCCCGTCGGCCTATTTCCTCACATGGTGACAATCACCGACTGCCAGAGAGACAGACTCCACGAAACCTGGACTGCCTGCGCTAGCGACTCATGACTGCTGGAGACCGGGACCAACGGCATTACTTCCCTTCCGAAGGAAGACGCTGACCAAGATTTTTCGCCTCAGAAAAAACCACCGACGTCAGGCTGATCGAGACCCAGACCCACTGGGGTGCCAGTGCGTGATTCGCGCTTACCACTACGCCACCGACGCCTGTGCATTTGGCAATTCGTCCGGCGAGCACTTCAAGGATGTGGCAGCAAAAGTAGACAAATGCACAAAGTGCCGTTTAGCGTAGAACTGAGTTCGTCGTTACAGAGTCACCAGCGACTGTGCAGATCGTGATGGCATCTGATCACAAGTACAGTTGCGAACAGTTCGATTCTAAACGGTGAAATGTAGTAACGGTATATATCGTTTGAAGACAGCTGACTAAATACCACTTTGTTTGACAGCTTTTGATCCACCAGTATATTGATAATTCTAAAACTTGTGTAGCATGGATTTCTTGCACCAGTAATGTCTAGTAAATTTCGAAGACGTTTGGCTTTCTAAATATTTGATCAATGCCGGAAGACAATCCACATTCACACGCAACCACTCCATAGTCACACGACTCTGCAGATCTGCCAATTAGTAACCATGTCGTTTGTTTATTATGTCGCGATGTTTGGGTTCAGTTGACACGTTTCGGTAGTTCATTCAGCTGTTAAGACGCTTCTCGTTCCCGTTGACCGCGTTCGCTGATGGCAGTGGGCAGACGCATCGTCTACTCTAATGACAGTATGACCTATGGTTACCCTTCGTTCAGCAATTTGTTTCTTTTGCGGGCAAAACAATGGCGAATCAAGGAGACTACGCCAGTAGCGATTTGACGAAGGAGAAGATGTGCATATACAGAGATTAGAAGTATTACGTTTGGCATTCGATTGAGAAGATGCTTTTTCTTTAAACAAAAACTAAGGATGTAGCTAACCTGCCTGAAGAAGGGTCAGAAAACGGCGCTCATGGCAGTATTACACAGATTTACTGAAAAATAATGCAGCTATTTAATATTGGAGCCATTGTAACAAAACAAGCATCGATAATTTAAGAAAATTATTGGAACTGTATACTATACTGGGGTTTTTCTCTTTGGTGAATAACGAACAGAATAAAACTGAAACTGAAGATTGGAACCAAAAGTGCTGAACGGGTGGATTGTCTTGCAACGTGAGTGCAAAATTTTCGATCGTTTCTTCGCGCCATCGTCCGTATCAATGTTTGAAAAAATGAAACGAATGGACATGGAAAGGTGCTTTTGCTTGATTGCATATTGTTGTTTGGTTGGTTGCTTGATTGTAAACCAAGCAAATGAAAACAATTCGTTCTGCCCTTGTTGTGAGTTCTCGATGCGTTTTGAGATTGTAATTTTGTGCTTCGCTTTCGCTGGATGCCGAATATTTTGTTTTTTAGTCTTACACGCAAAAGAGATCTTCTGATTGGCTTACGCCGGATCGAGATTGTTGGTTCGTAGCCTACTGCGAGAGCATTTAGCGTTTTGTATCAACGTGTTGCTTTCGGAGTTTATTTTGACAGATGAGGCTTATTTTGGGTGTAGTAATGTTTTCATCAAGGTACCAATTGATTTTTCGATAGGTGAGCAGGTGTACTGTTCGTGTGTGGGGTGAAGCGGATATTTTTCTCAAAATTTTAGTGTATAGGTGCGTGGAATGAAGGAACTAATGCCATTCCACCTGGTTTCAACGCTCGATGGCCGGAGTTATCGGAGTAGCGTGAATCGTTTGTGATGAAAATTTGAATGAGAATTAGGCATAAATTTATTGAATAGATTTACACCACTCCTTTTTCTTGTAGCCACACTCGCGTGTCCACCGCGTGTGGGGTGTATCAACTATAAGTCAGGAAATCAAGAGGATAAACTAGCGAGAAAATAATCGTACCCAGTAGTCAGACATCGGTTTCGATACTAACGGCTAATGCGCTCATTGTGGCGTTGTTGTAAGGTTGTTGTTCGTTCCACCTCCACCGCCGCCACCACCGCCCCCTCCACTACCGGGGAGGCCTCCGATTCCACCTCCTCCGCCACCAGCACCGCTGCCGTTCGACGGTTGCCTACAGCAGATTTATGTTGCTGCTGCAATTGTTGTTTATCGGTAAGATGCGTTCCGTAAAATGGAACCGGTCGATTTTCGGATCACCTAAGCCCGGCGTTGTCTCGATTCCGTCCTCCAGATCCATCATGTCGGAAGACGATCTGGACAACGAGTTGTTTTCTTTGGATGTTGACCTGTGAGGGGGAAGGAAGAAAGAAAGAGGATTAGTATTGACCGAGCAGTGTAACGTTGTAGAATTGATAAATAACCCTGCGTTTCCATGGTTTCTGTACAAAGCTGAAAAACTCCTCGTTATACACGCTAAGATACGATTACCGAAAATATGGTTCTGGAAGCAGAACCTAAAGTATCGGTATAATTTACTGATAGAATACATTCGATTTTATTAATTTATCGAGTAAATTGGATTTATAAATGTTTTCGTTATTTTTTACTCAGATTTGGTGTAAAATGTTATCATTAAAAATAACCGTAAAAAAAGTAATTATAACCGTTTTCCCTTTCTTTCCAACACTCCAACTCGCTTAGTATGAACTTGAAATATTAGAGCCGTAGTATAGTTTTCAGTATATGTGCATAGTTTACATGAGATGTATTGAAAAAAAGAATGAATGATTTCTCAACCAGGACTTGTTTTTGTTTTGTTAAAAGCGCAATATCCAACGGAAATTAGAAGAATCATTGTAAGTAAAGAATACTTGTTGCATACTGTCAAAAGTTAGTAAATAGAATTGAGTTGCCAGGCCCTTGAATCTGCCCTATATCAAGCAATCAGACGAAGAATCAATTTCGAGTAAAATAGAAAAAAAAATATTAACAAGATTATATAAATGGTGTTACCAAAAATCGTACTAAAAATTTTAGCTTTACGGAACTACACACTTGGCCAGGTACGAAATTTTACGTTTAATCAACCATCATGCTCGTTTGGAATTCGATACATGATAATTTTTTTTATCTAATCTGCTTTCGGCAATTTTATTACAGTTGATATTAAGTAAGCCACTATTCAGCTTCGCGCCTAGAATGCCTTAATGCGGAATCATATTAAATATATAAGTTAAGTTACAATAACATTCAGAACATTTTTTTATTTATTTCACTCATGCATTGACGTTTGCGAAAATATCATGAAAGTGAGTAACGTGAACTCATTTTAGAGTTATCCCGAACGAGCGTTTGAACACTCAATAAAATCGACACGTTATTTCCACATGAAATTTCACGTAACTTTCAATTGAACACGTAAATGCAAATCTTCTTCAGTAAAATCAGGTGAAAATTACGTGCCAGTAGATTATACGTGAAAATCACGTAGCATTGTATGGATTTTCACGTGAATCAAGTTACTGGAAATCACGTGACTTTTACATGAATTCCACGTGTTTATTACTGGTTTTGGCAGTGGACAAAAATTACTGTGCGTATCACGTGGAAACAACGTGACGATTTTTTTAGTGGTAGTTTGGACAGTTGGTTGAATATTTTCCCATACACGCTCGTTTGGGATTACTCAAAATGTGAAGTCCACTTCCCAAGTACCAAGCAAAGTTCAAAATGGTTGTAGCAACTTGAGTATGACTTTATTGAGCCACAAAGCAGTCACGCCACAACTAGTGTGCTTCAGCGAAAACGTCAATACACTGAGTGATTGGAAATTATAAAATTGGTTAATTGGGTAATAAAGAATTTGAATAATTTTGGAGCTTTTCGTATCTTTAACCTCAAATGTTTAGTACTTATTCGCCTTTCTCGGTTTAAGAACCTGAGATGTAACGATTACAAAACAATTAGTATCATAAGCCACCTAAATTGCAGTTCCCCAGCTAAGTAACTAAAGTGTCTTCGTTCCTACAGGCAACTGATAAGGGTTACTGAACAGAGATCGAAATTCTCACTCAGCCGCAATGTGTGATAACCATGCTCTCTCCCAAGCAGATTATCGGTGAGTAGCGAACCGTTCACATTTCCATCTCTCCTTTTTGCCGATAATTCATTATCCTCTCTCTTGCATTTGCGAAAATATCTCTCTTCAAAATTCAACGAAAAATATTTTCTCATGTCTCATTTTTCACTGAAAACATCCTACCTAGATTCGTATACGAGGAGTGCAAAACCGAACCGGTGCACTCTGGTACCGCCATGGACCATCATGATCGAATTATAATGACAGATAAAAACATGAAACATGAAGACGGGTGCATTTTCAGGTGTCAAAAAGTAAGTGAAAAATAATTATCGGCATCTAGGATTCACTGAAAAAGAAACGAAAATTGCCGTTGTTTTTCTCGCGAAAACTGCTGTGAGCGTATAATAGTCTCTCGCTTCTCACATTCTCATCTGATTCATCAAGCGGGTGAAAAGGACGTTTCTCTTCTCAAGTAGGCGAGAATTTCTCTGGTATATAAAACAAGTAAAGGGTGTCCACAGTTAAATTGCATCACTTTAAACTCGTCCTTAAAAACAAGTTTCTGAACCGATTGTCATGAAATATTCAGGGAATAAAATACAATGTATAATCTTGGTTTCAACTCAGCGAAATAATCTTTCGATATTCATAAGATTACATTATGATTATTTGCTATAAGGAATCAGTATGAATTTCATAAATTTATCATATGAAATATAATGATGATGAAAAAATAAAAAATTGTGGGTCCAGTGGCTTGCCCACTAGTATATATCAACACTTCAGGAAACATATCAACACAATCAGGAAAGCTTAAAGGCGTACAAGAACAACGTCGGGTGAAACAAAATCCATTCATAAGTCAGCCTTATGAAATTCCAGAGCATCGTTCATAAGTTGAACCTTATGAAATTCATAAAATTATTTGGTTCAGTGTAGGTATTTGTATTTTACTATAATTCTTTACCTTCTTTACCAATGTTTTTCAATTGGCCGCAACTCTAGAGAGTTTGGGGGATTAGGAGCATTCGGCACGAAATTGACACCATTCGTCTTGTACCGCTCCAGAACATCCTTGGAGTAGTGACAAGAGGCTAGGTCCGGTCAAAAAATTGTAGGAACGTTGTGTGTTTTGAGAAACGGAAGCGGTCGTTTTTTCAGGCATTTACAGTTGAAGTTGTCACGAAAGGCCGTTTACCACACGAACAAATCCCCTGTCAAATCATGAATTTTTTGGGGAACTTTGACACTTGCTGTTACCGGAGAGACTCTGGAACATCGCACTTGTCTTTCGCAGTCACATACTAGTTGCCGGGAATTTGTTCAAAGTCCGCTTTTACGTGTGTTTCATAGTTAATGTTGCAGCAGTGCAATTATGCACGTTTATGTGTACAGCATACGGTCACGTGGTTTAGCTGTCCTATTTTGTTTTTCATTGCGGTTTGGAGCTTTCTGAACTTTGAATGAACGGAGCCCTGCTCGTTTCTTGGCTTTCTGCACGAAACTTTTGGTCAAGTGCAGCTTTTTCGCGACATCCCGAACGGAACAATACGGAACACTTTCTCTACCACTCACCTTTTTTCGATCGACAGTTAAACGTTCCCCGAAACGTTTCATGACACGAGACTTTATAGACTGGTGAATTTTAAACATCGGTGCGAAAGAAGTGGGTTGTCGAGGTGCGTGTGCAAAATGTTCTCGCGCACTCGCTGTTCCTTCGACTTCATTTTCGAAACTGCGACACATTCCACAATGAAACTCATGCAGTGTAAACAATACACGCTGGGGTCATTTCACCCAAAATTTCGTTAAAATCAACTCAAAGGGCAAAATGTTACAGCTTATTGAAAGTGATGCAATTTAACTGTGGACACCCTTTAGTTAAACTAATGTGGTAAGACCCTCATCTGTTGTTTAAACAATTATGTCTCTAGGTGCATAGAGTCATTATGTCTCAGCTAATATCCACTGAATAGAAGCGGAGAGAGCAGATTGGATCGGGAGCTAGATGCAGGTACGTGTATGATTCATTGAAATTGTGAAAAAAAATTCGTTTCCGTTGGATGAAATTACAAAAAAATCAGGTAATCAGTGAAAAATATGCACCAGACATTCTCTTAACTTTCAATTCGAGATTTGGTTCAGTGTTAGATTTATACATATACAGGGTGCCCAACGAATTTTTGCAGTAAACTTCAAATAGTAATTTCCTCTCGAAGATCATGGTTGTCACCTTGTCGTAGGTGGGAGGGCTTATTTCATGCAAAAGGACGTCATGGGAGACCAAGAACACGATCAGCAGTGATAGTATTATACTCTTCTTTCTTTAAATTGCCACGTCGTAGCAGGTTTATTTGAAGCCACTGAAAGAAGTGTGATACTTCACACGATTAATTTCTAGACGAAGCTAGGAACCAGTGCACTATGGTCCAGAATACGAATTTACGAGGAAACATGCTCCCAGCGCCTATACTTGAAACTTTACATGAAAATTGATATTGTACAACATGGTTTGTATTACTAAGACCCATTTTTTGATGTTGATTAAAATTAGGGTGGTCCCCATTTTCACGGAATTAAAATAAACTAACCTTTTTATTTGCAGAAATATACGTTTACACTCTTGCGCAAAGTTGTAGCGCAGAAAATTTCATGGAATTTTTATACATAAAATTTTTTGTAGCTTGAAAATTGACCGATCTAGAGCAATTTTCCCTCATCAACTTAGGGTGTACTAGAAAAAAATGGTTATTTTTGCTCTTACTTTTGTATTTCAATTCCCGCCGTGAAGTTGCGTTTGGACGAGTTTTACAACTTTAAAAGACGCTTACTTTGGAATACAAATGTTGCTGCTAGTTTCAACCAATCAATAGTTATTGAAGTTTTTCTACAAAAAATACGCCCTTTTCAAATGTTGATTTCTATGATTGGGGCAAACACAAAAAAAAATAAAAAACGTTGTTTGAAAGGAAAACTAGAGATATGCTATCTCTATATCTTGAGAAAATTACATTTGAATCTGGGATTGTTTTATAAGAAAAACTTCAATTACTATTGATTGGTTAAAAATAGCGGCAAAATTAATAAATCAAAATACGCGCCTTTATTAGCTCTACAACTCGGGGTTGATTGGTTGAAACTAGCGGCAAAATTTGTATTCCAAAGTACGCGTCTTTAAAAGTTCTAAAACTCGTTGCAACACAACTTTACGGCGGGAACTGAAATAAAAAAGTTAGGGCAAAAAAAAACATTTTTTTCTAGTACACCCTAAGTTGATGAGGGAAAATTGCTCTAAATCGGTCAATTTTCAAGCTACAAAAAATTTTATATATAAAAATTCCATAAAATTTTTTGCGCTACAACTTTGCGCAAGAGTGTAAACGTCTATTTCTGCAAATAAAAAAGTTAGATTTTGTAATTCCGTGAAAATGAGGACCACCCTAATTTTAATCAACATCACAAAATGGGTCTTAGTAATACAAACCATGTTGTAAAATATCACTTTGCTGTAAAGTTTCAAGTTTAGGCGCAGGGAGCATGTTTCCTCGTAAATTCGTATTCTGGACCATAGTGCAGTGCTATAAAATGTCATTTCGTGCAATTGGATAAATTTACCGATAACTATGTTCAACAGCAGAATTCATGAATATGGTGTATGATAAAATTGAAGATCTTGACAAATTCTACAACTTTGTCTAACAGTGCATTGGCCTAACTGGTATATAGAAAGTGTTATATTCACTGTTATATTCAAATGATATTCATTGATGAATATCATTTGAATATTCAGATTTTGCACTCTCACGTCTTAGGTTTAACAGTTAGAACAATACATTATTAATCAAATTCAGTTATCAAAATGTCGTCGAAGGAAGAGAAGCAACGCATCAAAATTTTGCACGTGCATGGCGAAAATCCAAACTATTCTCACGCCAAGTTGAAATCAACTGTTACCAACGTATTAAAAGTGTTCAGTGAACGTTTGTCGATAGCCAGGAAAGCTGAATTGCGGGGAAATCGAAAGCCGGAGGCCACAGCGACGACAAAAAGAGTTGCCCGCTGTTGCGAGCGGAACCCCAACCTCTCCGTCCGCGATGTCGCAAAGAAGCTGACAGTGGCGTCTTAAACCGTGGATAGAGCTTAAAACGAGCTGGACTGTCACTTACAAGAAAGTGGTGACTCCAAATCGCGACGATAAACAAAACACGTCGGCCAAAGCACGATCGCGAAAGTTGTACACAACGATGCAGACTAAAAGGTTGATTGCGTGGTACAGGACGATGAAACTTACGTCAAGGCAAATTATTGAACAGCTTCCTGGACAGGAATTTTATACGGCAACCGGACGGGGAAAGGTGGCAGATATTTTCAAACACATTAAACTGTCAAAGCTCGCGAAGAAATATCTGGTGTGGCAGGCCATCTGTACTTGCGGCTCAAAGAGCAACGTTTACATTGCGACCGGAACTGTCCACCAGGAAATTTATCTGGGCGAGCGCCTACAAAAACGTCTACTGCGTTTCATGAAGCGACACAATTGTTCCGTTCTATTTTGGCCAGATTTGGCATCTTGCCATTACAGAAAAAAGGCCATGGGGTGGTATGCTGCCTACAACGTTCAAGTGGTGCCCAAGGGCAAGAACCCTCCCAACATGCCAGAGCTCCGCCCAATCGAACAATATTGGGCCTTAAGCGGACCTTAAGATGACTCACAAAGCTGCTGTGAGCGAGAAACAGTTCAAGGCAAACTGGTGTTCTGTGGCGAATAAAGTGGACAAGGAGACTGTACGAAATCGTAGGGCAGGTGTTAAACGAAAGACCCAGCCATTCGCATTCAGGAAAACGGAAGCTTAGCTGAATATTTCAACTGTATTCTGCTTTAACTGAACTTGAAAAAGAAAAAGAATTTGACTTATTAATAAAAACATTGATCGACTCACACACATTACTGTTTGACCAAATTTCGATCGGAACACCCTTTATTTGGAGGAATAAGTCAGGTCAATCAGGAATAAATCTAGAGGCCTTTAAATAGTCAAAGTGTTAATGAAGTGCATCAGATGCTTTTCAAAGAGATCAGGTTAATCAGGAAATGTTCTGAAAGCTTTTGAAGGTTTAGGAGTTTCAAAAACTTACCTTAAGACATCTGGACAGTAAGGAATTATTTTGAAGACTTACAAATGTTCAGAAATTCTATTAAGGATCTTAGATATTTTTTTGAGCAATCCGATGAATTTAGAATTTATGTGATTTTCAAGTGTCTAGAAAACTATAATCAGTTCCTTCAAATGTTTTTTTTAAATCGGCTTCGAATATCAAGACATGACAAGACGCTTGAATGAAGGCATTAGATCTATGTAAGTATGGAATTTAAGACTGTTTTAAAATATTTAGAAAATTTGAATGACGGTACATTTGGCGAACAGATCAATCCAGAAATATTTGGAGGAATGTAAAGGTTCAAACATTCAAATGAGGTCCTTTAGATGTTCTTTAAATAAGTCAGGTCAATCAGGAATAAATCTGTAGGCCTTTGAGTAGTCATAATTTTAATGAAGTGCATCAGATATCTTTCAAAGAGATCAGGTTAATCAGGAAATGTTCTGAAAGCCTGGTTCAGAAATTTTGAAAACTTACTTAAGAACATCAATGAAGAATTATTTCGAAGACCATCAAATGTTGAGAAATTCTATTAAGGATCTAAGATATTTTTTTAAGTAATCAGATGAATTTAGAATTTAAGTGACCTGTAAGCGTTTTAAAAATTATAATAAGTTCCTTCAAAGATCTTAAAATATTTAGAAAATTTAAATGTGGTCCTGGGCACATTTTGCGAAATATTCGGAGGAATATAAAGATTCGAAAAATGCGGTCCTTCAGATGTTCTTTAAAAAAGTCGGGTCAATCAGGAATAAATCTGAAGGCCTTCATAGTCATAGTTTTAAGGAAGTGCATCAGATGCCTTTCAAGGAGATCAGGTTAATCAGGAAATGTTCTGAGAGCTTTTGAAGGTTCAAACATTTCAAAACTTACCTAAGGACATCTGGACTTAGGAATTTTTCGAGCCTTCAAAGTTATTAAAGTGTTTAAACATTATAATCAGTTCTTCAAATGTTTTTAAATCGGCTGAATATAAAGGCATGACAAGACGCTTGAATGAAGACATTAGATCTATGTAAGTATGGAATTTAAGACCTTAAAATATTAAGAAAATTCAAATGAGGTCCTGGACACATTTTGCGAATAGATCCGTCAAGAAAAATTCGAAGGAATATAAAGGTCGAAAATTTAAATGAGGTTCAGAGGTTCTCTTAATAAGTCAGATTAATCAGGAATAAATTTGAAGGACTTAAAATAGTCAGAATTTTAAGGAAATGTATCAGATGTCTTCAAAAGAGATTAGGTCATTAAGAATATGTTCATTTGAATAGAATCATTTCAAGGTTCAAGAAATTTAAAGATCAAATCTTCTGCGTAACGACATATCTGGAGACAACCTAGAAATTATGAATTAGACTTAAATGTTTAGAAATTCTAAATGAGGTCCTAACATGTTTTTTGATCAGATCAATCACGAAATATTCGGAGGAATTTTAGAGGTTCGGAATTTCAAATGATACCCTTAGATATTTTTTCGAAGTATCAGGCTTCAAATAGCATCAAAACATGAGACCCCCTTTTTGGAAACATGAACCTACAAATTATGAAACAAAGATCTATAAATGTTAAATATATCGAATCATATTCTTAGCAACATAATTTTTTATCAGATCAATCAGAAAGCATTCAGGTGGAATTTTAGAGGTCCAGACTTCATTAATCCCTTAGGATACTGTCACTTCAAAAAAATATGATTAAATTTTTGAAAACAGTAATTTTAGAATTATTTTGCACGTACACATTTTGGAATGATTGTCAATATAGGATTCTACAACTATATCGTCAGGCTAAGTCAGGTCAATCAGGAATAAACCTGGAGGCCTTGGAATGGTCAGAATTTTAACGAGGTGTGTCAAAAGGCTGATTGCTTCGAAAATTTCGATCTGTAATTATTCTGAAGACCTTTGAATGATCAGAAATTTTAGCAATTTACCCTAACAAGAGTTTTGGTTAATCAGAAATTATTTTGAAGATTTTCAAATGTTCAGCAATCTTAATGAGTTACTTAGGTATTTTTTGAAGTAATCAAATAAATTAGGTAATTAAGACCTACGATTATTTTGAAAGTTAAAGTCAGGTCTTTTTCGCGGTGTTTTCAAATAGGTTACAAATATCAAGACGTCAAAACCCCTAAATGTATGCCTTGGACCAAAAGTTCATTAAGGGGAACCTCCCTGGTTTGGGCAAAAATAAGGCAAAGTTTGTATTTGTTTTGTGGGAGATTAAAAAGGCCTACGAACTTTCGGTTTTGACGAATCAATTTGATTATTATTCAAAATTTCAAAGAAATTAAAAAATTGTATTCAAAATGGCGGCTACAAAATGGCGATTTCCGTTAGCCTCTGCGCGTAAAACATGCGGTGACAATTTCAAGCCAGCTTCTTGTAGTGGACAGAAATCAAATCTTGTTAATATTTCTGAAAGATAATAAAATTTTCTACGGCTTGAACTAAATATCAGACAATTTTAACTTAAATTCATTGCATAGTGATCATTTGAACTGAAAAGTTTAATTTTTCGCTACTTTTTTCATTTCAACCGTGTTTCAAAAATTATAAATAATTAATTATTAATGGCAATTTTTAGTTCAAGCCGTACAAAAAACTATAACCTTTCAAACGGTTATTTGATGGAGGAATCGGATTAATAGATCAAGCTCGGGGCTTAAAGTTAGATTGAAAAACATGGTTTCGAGAATTCGTCATTTTGTAGCCGTAATTTTGAGTTTTCACAATTTGTTATCTCTTTGAAATCTTGAATAATATTCAAATTTAATCGTCAAAACCGCAATTTCGTACGCCTTTTCATTATCCCACAAAAAATACAAACTTTGCCTTATTTTTGCCCAAATCAGGGAGGTCCCTGGATTTAGAAGAGAACTCAAGTCCTCTAAATATTTTGAAAATTTAAATGACGCCTCTTAGATATTTTTCGGACAGAATATTTGTTGATTATTCGGTGATTAAGACCTACGATTATTTTGAAAGTTAAAATCAGGCCTTTTTCGGGGTGTTTACCGAATAGGTTACAAATATCAAGACGTGAAAACCCCAAAATGTATGGCTTAGACCTTAGTACATTAAGAACGCATGTCCTCTAAATATTCTGAAAATTAAATGACGCCCTTTAGATATTTTTCGGGCAGAATATTTGTAGATTATTCGGAGGAATTTACTAAATAATGGAGATTTCAAAGACTCAATAAAGTTTGAATATGAAGGCAATCAAATGTTCATAATTTCGAATTCTTATGAGAAGTTTAAGATGGTAAGAAATTTCAAAGATGTATCTAAGGAGATCTGGTTAATCAGAAGTTATTCTACAGACCTCCAGATTTTCAGAATTGCTAATGAGGTTCTTGGCTATTTTTAATTTTATCAAATAAGTGAAAAATAAAAGACCTTAACATATTTCGAAAATTTAAATGAGACTCTTAAAACAATTCAGAAAACGTCAGGCCACTAATAAATTACTCTAAATGTTTATTAATGTTCAAAAACTTGAAAGTTTAACCTTAGGAGATCAGATAAATCAGGAATCATCTGGAACTAAAATAGTCCAACAATTCGATAAGGTCGATCAAATGTTTTTCAAAGAGGTCTGGGTCATCATGAAATGGTCCTGAAAACATTAAAATGTTCACAAATATTAATAAGATTCTTAAAATAATTTTGAACTTCTTTTGATAGTTAGGAAAATAACATAAATCACCTAGTTGAGCTATTTTTTGCTCTTGCCATCGAAAATCAGTTATGAAGTTTGTCTAAAAATAGACCACCACTGAAGATGCCCTAAATAATCTTATTATCTACCATAACTAAAGGTAAAAATTATGTTCAGAAATGTCACCTAAGCATATTTTGAGTTGACCAGCACGAATGGATTACTTATTCTAAACATTAGTTCAAAAATCAGTACAGTAATCATATTTAGAATAAAAAATACGCCTTGTTTCCAGTTCATTCTAGGGATCAACCTATGATTGCCGTAACCATTTCTTCGCTTTCAAAACCGCAAAACACACCTCCATCATACAGCTACTTACCCAAAGTGCCAGGAAGATACGGACAGCTAGTGACGTGGTTGAAGTTCTGACTCTGCATCTCCTCCTGATCCGTCTCGCGATGGTAGAAGTAGTTGAAGTTGCTGACGATGACCGGTACCGGAAGTGCAATCGTGAGCACACCGGCAATCGCACACAACGACCCGACGATCTTACCCCACACACCGACCGGCCTGAGGAGAAGGAACGAGATGTTAGACCAGAAGTGGCGAGACCCAAAGCAAAGGAAACGCAAAATGATCCGTTTGTTTCTTTAAAAAGGTTTTTTGTTGTTGCTTCTTTTCTATGGCTCCAGCTGCGCTTGAGCCCTTTTCAAAAACAAAACATATGCTTAAATGGAGCTGTTGAAATGTGTGTACTTATGGCGGAGGACTGAAAGAGTTAAGCGGTAGACACGAGGGATGATTCACGAGGGGGTGGTATTCACGCACGCGGCTAGATGGTATGGTACGGGAAGGGGTGGGATTTCAGTGGTGGAAGGGTGACATTATACATGCAATTTGCAGCGATTTTGCATGCATATTGTGAATGGAAGAAGAACAAGAGAGTGCAAAGAACACTTAAGAAGCTGAGGGTGAGACAGCGGAAAGTGAGCATACGGAACGAGCACATTTTGACATTCAATTCTACGATGCGAGTAGTAGGCGGGATAGCAGATGCAGGAGCAAACATCGATTTTCACTTAAAAATGCTTACACATTGGCATTACACTTTCGAAAAGCATGCTTTGGAGTGGGCGAACTGAAAACGGAAAGCAACGGTGAATGCATTCAAACTGAAACCGAAAATGAACCGATATTTTGAAAACTGAAAAATAAGAACAAATTTCAATGAAATAAAAATGGATCCAATAGTTGTTGTTTTTTCATAGATGAAGAATGAGCTATTTTTCTCCACGTGATGATTGTTTTTCAAAATGGAGGAAGTGGCCTTCCTGTGAGATAAAGTAGTAAAAGTAGCGGTATGAAGAAGGAGTTTTTTCCAGCTGGGTGCAGTTTAAATCCTAAGCATGTTCGGCCAATTTACGGGAAGTAAATTTTGTTTTTCCTGAGTTCCAATTGAGAGTTGTTTAGAGCAAAATTCGCATGCAGCTAGTTAAACTGCCTCAATTGAATATTTTCGCTTTAGAATTTGATTCGGTAAAAAATACTAAATCGAAGCAGTGCGTTTTGTTTGTTTTTGGGTTAGATACAATCTATTCTACGTTGCTGTTGTTTGTTAGGTGAGCCTAGTTTTTTTTTTTTGATTGCACATGGAATGGTGATGATTATATAGGTCCTAGTAAAGTTCCCATGTCCGGGTTACAGAAAGAACAGGACATTCGGACAACGAGGGGTTATTGCGCGACTGCGGGTCTAGTTATACTACTGATATGCTGATGATGAGAAATCTACCAGGAGACACTTTGGTTTCGTTGTTTTATGAACGGACAGTAACGAGAACGAGAAGTGTGTTTTATTTTGGTGGAGGTTGGATGATTTGGGCAGGGGTGGTGGACAGAGGGTGGCATGTGTCACGTGAACCCATTCTATGCGATCGACGTCATTCTTCCTGTCTACTTATGCTACTTGCATGAGTGACGGCCGACAACGTGAAAAGTGTAAGGCAAATATAATTGAATCGTTTTCGCGCGATTTGAATGAAATATGAGCAAATATTGATACTGGTGTAGAGGAATGTTTCATTTATTATTTTTGTCTGGTATGAGAGGGGCACAAGAGGAAGCAAGTTGTACGGAATTATAGAGATATTATAATGTGGATTATAATGCAGATGTGGCAAAGTGAGCTGATGTGGTGGTGGATGACACGAGTAGAGTAGTTGTTGAAAGAGAAATCACGGCATATGCACGAAAAAAAGTGAGGCCAAAAATCAGGAAACAATTGAAAACGATATTTTGTGAGTTTGTGTGTGTGGGTGTATTTCGGCATGTATGAAAGTAGGTAGATAGGTAGGTAGTTACTAGTAGGCGATGACAAACAAAAGATGGAAAAAAACTGACAGCATAAATCAGAGATATTGAGCGAAACGTACGTCATGTCACCATATCCCACAGTAGTCATGGTAACCACAGCCCACCAAAATGCATCTGGTATGGACTTGAAGAATGAATTTTCGCTTCCTGCTTCCGCAAAATAAACAGCCGATGAGAAGAGCACAACGCCTAGAAAGCATCGGAGAGAAGAGAGAAAGAAAGGGAAGCGACCATTACTCAAACGATCGATTATTGACCAACTAAGAAATTTTGCATTCCTCAACTACTCCCGTCGAATGACACCGATCTTCCGATTACTTCCGAGCTTTCAAGCGCTAGCATTTCCGAGATTCTGTTTCGTATTTTTAATATCATCACCGATTTACGTTTCTCGCAATCACACTCACACTCAGCTTAACTTTTATCTCTTTTAATACATTCTATTACTGTTCGGGAAAAAATCTTTTCAAATAATTGCTTTAGTTTCTTGCTCTAACCCCTCCGCGATAGCGATAGTCAGGGAGGTATTTTAACTGCGTGGAGACAATTCTTCGCCGAGGAAGCCCCATTCACGGAGCCGGTTCATGTGTTTGGTTTTGAAGGGAAATGGGAACTGAAAATAACCGGAACTCAAAATCGAAGCACTTAGGAATAGAGAACAGAAATCGTAAAATATCAAAATCAGGAAATCAATTAACCAATAGTAATGAATTTGTTGAAAATGAAAACAAAACTATGAATGATTTTTGAAAACACAAGAATTACACATTCACTTGACGATATCGAACAACATCAAGTTCGGTCCTTTTGTTATCTATTGCCATGGAAACGGAAACGTTGAGCAGAGAAGTATCGAGGAAATGTTAGATTTGGAATATTTCAGCCATGAGTACACTGAAAAGAATATCGCAGTAAAAACTACAATTTGTGACTATGCCTATTGCAAAACTTCCATGAAATTTCAGTCATATTTACTTCGATTATATCAAATATACCTGACAGACCTCATGTTGATATCAACCTCATCATGGTTGACTTTAATCGCAGGCATGGTCAAATCAAACACATTTATAGTCTGGTGAAAATGGTTGGTGTTTACACTTAATTTAACCCTCGAAATGGTAGTTTCTACTGTGGATTTATTTGGCTGGTAGAATATTTTGCTCAAATAGAGTTCGGCGTCTGTACGTCTGTATGATCAGTTTTAACATTTCATAAGTTGCGTTCAGAATGGTGCCGAATGAAAAAAAAAAATGTTCCAGAAAGCATCTTGTACAGCCGTAATGTCCAGGGTTGCCATTTGCAATCAATTATCTAGATTGGCATAGATTATTTTCATTTTTTTTCTCATACAGATATATGTATGTAAAGATTGCAGATTTTCGAGCTAAACCAAGGTTTTTTAAGATTTTTGCCAATTGCTTGTCCACTCAAATTTATCAACCTAGTACATTTTAGGATCCAAATTTTTACCAACTATAATTTTAGTGGGCCGTTTTAGGCTCATGAAGCAAAAGAAAACAATTAACACTGACACTAAAGTTCGATTCAAGGTATATCTGGACGCTCGGTTCAATACACCACCGCGTCCCTGGTGGTAGGAACAAAAAACGTTTGTCAGGCATTTGTTGATGACGAAGAAATTGGTGAAAAGTTTTTCTCGATTGACTCGACGATTCTTGACGCATCTCGAAATTACGGATCATGGAACTTGAGAAAAGAAAATTAATAAATATCTAGAGAATCCTTCGTGGTCTGCCTCAAAAATAGCAGAAGTCTTAAAATTCCCAAAGGTGAGTGTGAAGGATATAAGGATATAAGCTAGTTTTTCCCTTGCGAACTTTCTACTAATTTCGCATTCTTCGGGAGCGATGGAGAGATTTTTCTCACAATACAATCTGAACAAGACCAAAATCCGGAACCACCTGAGTACAGACACCATGCATGCCGTCGTAGATTCAAGTGTTTTATGGAAGGAAAAGGAATTGATCAGCTAACATAACATCAAAACTTATATCTTAATTCAACAAATTTATGTACACACATCATGAAAATGTTTGATTGCTAATTCCGTTCCGATTTTGTTCACCTTTCCTTGAGCTTTTAGTAATCAAAACAACCATCTCATGATTCAATATCATGCCAATACTGGCTGCCTGTCAGAAGGGCTTAACATTCTTTAGGTGTCGGGGTCAATATGACCCGCAATGAAAAACTTTATAAAATAAGCATCTAGACGTTTGAATTTTCTTGACGTTTCCTAAATCATAGATAGTTACGATTCTGCATCGAACCAAAATTATTTTGAAATTTCTCAAGGGCTGTTAAAAAAAAGGTTACGAATAAGGTGTTTCGGGTCATATCGACTTGGATTTCAGACTCACATTTTGGCATTATATATGACCAATTTGCAGTCAAAATGCATCTTAGAGCTTCAATTTTTAGTTTCTGGTGAGTACTGCCCGTTTTGATACGGGCTTCAAATGGTGAGTTGACAACTTGGCAGGAGGTGCGACCGACCTCCGGTCCTCACAAGTTCCTACCTCACGCCTCCACGAGTCATATGATCACAAAGACTGCCAGCTGAAACATGGAGACGCTGGTTGGCGTAGCCTGGGCAATGTTGTCAATCCGACAATAGCGAAGTGAGGGTGCGACCGGTAAATCATATCATAATTTTCCATTCTCATATCTTTCAGGTCTTCCAGGTCATCAGGTATTATAAAATAGTTTAAAATTTAAAATTCATTTTTTTCTCATGTCGTACATTGTCTAAGTTTTCTGGGAGTTTGTCTACAATTGCAACAAAACAGCAGTCGGCACAGATGTAATTTTCAGTTTATATTATAATATCCCTTGACTTTATATATTATCACATAGGACATTGTTTATTCATAAACATTATCAATCTTCTTTATCATCATCATTATCATTTTGATCATTACTGTTGTTTTCAGGATTTATATTTTAACATATTTTTTTTTTAATAATTTTGCACTTATTACCTAATGTATTTTTCAATTCAGTTTGCAAATAGACTCTTTTCCAAATCTGTGCTGCTGTTGCCATTCGGATTGTGTCTGATGTTACAAGTTCTATTTTTGTCAGTACCGTATCATAACTCACAATACCATTCTATTTGATGATATTGTTTTATTGTTTTACTTCATAGATGATATAAAAATTGCTTTTTGTTGTTTTACGTCCATTTGTCTTTAACTCCCTGTCAATAAAATCTTCTCTGTTTTCCTTACACAGGAGCAATAATTTTTAAGCCAGCAAAAATAAAAGCGTATTGCTGTAATAAAAATCAACACCAAGCAGCAAATAGATATACATGTATAAATGTAATTTTTGTAAAATTAAATGTAGCAAGTAGATTAACATGTATAAATGTAATTTTTGTAAAATTTAACAAACTTTTTTAGGATACCTCAAATCAAGATTTTGGGAAATTGCTGCTATCGCTGAAAACGAACGGAAACGATTCTTAAGCGCGAAATCACAGAACTCTCCACTTTAACACTTTACAACATTTCTTATATTTCAGGATCCACCGAAAGAGATCATTAATAATAGATACCGAATGATTGCAGTATTTTTCATTTACATAAATATATACACTATTATATAAATATTTCATGGGAATGCGAGGGACCATCAGGGCACCCGATTGAAGCATTCTGGATGGGGAGAGTGGGAATGCCAACTCCCCATTGCTAACAGTTTGTGAATAGAGGGCGGGCTCTTCTCTCCGCCCATTGGGGCATCCTCATGTTAGATGGCTTGCTCTTTTGACCAATTGTTCAATCTTGTTGTTGGAAGGAGATTCTTTATATCCCTGTGGATACGTATAGGTGATGTTGCCTATCGATCCACCCAACCCCTTTTGGCCCTTCATACAATGGCATGATTAGGATAATCAGTGGTTATTAAAGCTTGATCAAGTCTAACAGCGAGGAGAGCTCACTGCTGTCGGACTTAGTTTCCGTGCTACAATGGGTGGTAGTACATATCATACATCATACATCATCAGTACTGCCCGTTTTGATTGGTCACAAAGAATCTGTACCGGAAGAGTGCATGTTTTGCGACGATCCGTGAGCCGGCGACAGATACTAATTTTCATTATAAAATGCGTTTCGACGGCTCAAACTTCATGATTTTTCGTGACTAGTCTACTTCTAGCCTTGAAATGGACCAATGATCATATCATATTTTCATCGACACATGCCTTCCGACAGCTTAAACTTCATGATTTTCTCTAAGTAGTTTTTCTTCAAGCATTGAAATGAATCAATTACCATATTGGACCAATCTGGAACAACCCGGATGCGCCGAAAGAACCAATTAGGAGCCACAAGGTTCTTATCTTGGTCCACACTGTTTATTATTCTGATCATTTTTAATCATCGAGTGAACTCATGTATGCGCCAATGCCGTTACCATCTTAACCGCCTTACAAGAATCAAATGACTTCAAATTCTGTTCATGCATTTTTCACATAGACACTAGTCATGTAAATAAAATCAAATCATTGGGCTCAATATGGCTGAGCAATAGATTTGCGACAGGGTAGCCCACTGCCGATTTGACCCCGCACCCAATGCTGACGACATGAAACATGAAGTTGTTGCCAAGGCTTCAAGTTCAACGGATATGTTTGCCACACTTACCATTCGTTCTCCCGTTGGATCAGGTTCATCACTTTAGCATATAAAATTAACGTTTCAATTATGGTTCATTTTCCGAAGATCTAAATGATCTTGCAACTACTTATAAGAAAATCATGAAGGTTGGGCTGTCGAATTCATTTTTCGACAAAAATCTGTATTTGTCCCCTCCTGAACGATTCTTCCAGAGCATCCGGATTGTCTCGGGATGAGCAATATTGTCATTGGTCCATTTCAAGGATAGAAATAGACTATTCATGAAAAACCGTGAAGTTTGAGCCGCCGAAAGGCATGTTTTAGCGAAAATCCGTATGTGTCCTTGCCAGAAGGGTTCTTTCGGAGCATCCGGGATGTTTCAGAATGGACAATATGGTAATTGATCTATTTCAAGGACGTTTGGGCCGTCGAAGGGGCATGTTCTGTTGAAATTTGTATCTGTCGCCGGCTCACAGATCTCTTCCGACACAGATTCCTTTCGACCAATCAGATTAAAAGGGCAGTTCTCACCAGTATTTAAGAATTGGGAATCTAGTAAGCATTTTGACTGCAGTAGTCTTTCCAATTTGGTTATGCAAATTTTCCACGATGTGAATTTCAAGTGTGGGTCAATATGACCCGAAACACCTATGTTTGTCACAAAATGTTAGAGGCAAGGAAGGTTAAGTGTAGTGGTCGATTTCCCCTGAGAACATGAACCCCTCGTATCCTAATCCATTTTCCTGTAGGAAGAAAGGATCCGTTTGCTATAGTGTGATGTGCAGAAAGCCGATAATTTCACTTAAGCCCTATTGAAAGCTGCCGTTTTGTATTGGCTAATCAAAATAAATCTGCGCATCCATGCGTTGAAAAGAAGCCGTGAAAACGTGAAAATCAACACTGGCGTGCAAAATTCTGGAGAAGGTGGCACTTCGGGACCACTAAGGGATTATCACGTCTTTCAACAGGACGGTGCACTGGCCCATATGGCTAATATCGTCCAGGCGATGAGTGCCGGGAAAATTCGGCTCATTTTTCAGGTGAAGACTTTGTGGCCACTCTTTTTCCCTCTATTATCGAGATTTTCAGCCTTGGGCTGGCGCTCATCTCCGTCGTGAGTCCACTCAAATACCTTTTTTGTGTATTTTCGTAGCTTGTCCGGGGTGAGATTCGAATCTCGTGACTTCGTCGTGAAAGGTATGCATGTTAGCCACTACGCCGGGGTCGACCCCAGGCCCTCTTAATTCCCTGGACTTTTATGTACGGTGGTACTTGTTGGCCAAGCATACCAATTTAAGAAGCCCATTTCAAGATGCTGGGACAAGATGCCGGAACCAGGTGCGTGCCAAGTGCGAATATTTTGAGAAACGTCTCAAGCTCGTCATACAGCTCAAGCCCACCCTATCTGATGTCGTAAAGGTTATCAATAAACATTGTTTCAATGAAAATTTACATTTTATCATGTATCTTCATTTTTAACATTTACAAAGTGTATTCGAACTTATTGAACACTCTGTACTTTAGACCAATGCAGTTGCAAACAGTGGAACATGTTGAATTGCTAGTTTCTAATGAATGTATTTATGGACAGAAATTTTGTCTTGGGTGATTTTAATCAACTTCTAGGTCTACTATTGTAATAAAAATAAAACTCTTGAATATTTCAGGATAATAAAGCTGTCAAATTTACTCAAACAGCAATTTGTTCGTGTGGCAGTAAAAGTGAATCTTTCATCATCACCGGAAAAATCAACAACCGATTACCAGTAGGAGTGTCTGCAAAAATATGTGCTGGCTTTCGTTAATCAGCCCCATTTGGCATCCTGTTACTATGCTAAAATCACGATGAAATGGTATGAAGCCAAAAAAAAAGTTATACGTATAAAACCTCACAACCATCCCAATGCAGAGCTCTGCTGAACCAATCGCTTTCAGAAAGACGCATGAGGTTAAAAATGCCAAACAATTCCAACATATCTGGACCAGAGCTGCAAGCAAGGCAACTTAGGAGTCTATACAAATCCTTATGGCTAGAGTGAAGCGTAAAGTTCAAGATTTTGACATCAATGAAGAATAGCGATGCTTTGATCGTGTGAATTTGTAAACTGGATAGCCCAAAGTTATGAAATACTTTATGCGTGTTTGATTTTGGGCATTC
>JASCZW010003255.1:0-28576 GCA_034211315.2 Aedes japonicus | reverse complement strand
AAAATCAATCTCGAAACTAATGAACATCAGATGAGCTGTAATTGATAAAAAAATGTCGTTTCATTTAAAACAGCAAATGACTGAGACTATTGTGTGTGGATGCGAATTAAAAAATAATGGTTAAAATTAAACACATCATGATGCGAAATAATGTGTTTTGATGCAATATCGCACCAACAGCTGAACAATTACATCAATTAAAACTACTCGACCGTAGATAAACATTGAATTTTCTGCGTTAGTTGATGCACATAAAGGGAATGCTAGATTTGGCAGAAAATAATGGGATATTTCATGAAAATGTAATCCATATAACGCCTGAATCCAGCCTATTGTATGAAAGATTGCAAACATTGTTGCATGGCATATGGAAGATTGAAAACAATTACGTTATTTACACTTCCTTTGGCTTGGAATGAAGCGAAGGAAAATTTTACGCGTCTGTTGAAATTCATTATTTGAACAATATGGTTCTTTCTTTGAAATACACAGTATGAAAGAAATATTTGATTTTCTGTGTTATCTAATTCACATGAGGAGAATGCTAGATATTGCCAAAATTACAGGTTTGTTTCATGTAAATTTAAGCCAGATATCGCTGGAATCATGTCTGTTACATGGAAGATTGCAAACATTGTTGTATGGCATGAGTTATTGAATGCACATAAAGGCAACGCTAGATTTGGCTGGAAATAATGGGATATTTGATGAAAATTTAAGCCAAACTACGCCTAAATCTAGCCTGTTGTATGAAAGATTGCAAACATTCTTGTACGGTACATGAAAGATTGCATACAACTTCGTTGTTTACGCCTCCTTTGGCTTGAAATAAAACAAGGGATGTGTATCAACTATGCAGTACAATTGAAATTCCTTTCGCTCTTATGAGATAATTTATGAGATTTCTGAATTTCGTTAAAAATATAATTGAACAAATATTTTAAATAAATGCAGCGAATGAAATTTACGTAATGGCATGTAAAATTAAGTGTTCAGTTTTGTATTCACGGCCATTTTGGAAAGTAGGCGTAAACGTATATCTTAAAGCCTGTCCACTTTTGATTTCAGACATTTTGATAATGTCAGAAAGTAAAAATTACGACATAATTGATCGAAACCGATTGTTCATTTCAATATAATAGAGTTAATAGAGTTAAATAGAGTCAAAACAGTTGTTGGAGATGTAGATTCTTCCTTCTGTAAAGATCCTTCTCTCACCCGCCATCCGATTCCGTATAGAATCCTCGAATAAGCTAGCGGTGGCGATTCTGCATCTTCTCTTGGAATCGTTGGTAATTTTTCTTTCCTCTTCAAATGACATTAGAGCTAGACAGGTACATGTTCAATACATCCTTGATAGTTTGAAAAATCTTGATGCTGCGAAAGGTACGCTTTGATGGAATCTTGCATTTGAACTAACTTTACCTTCACCTTTAATTTGGCTCTTCAATTTGACACTTGATTTAGGTCAGTTCCCGAGAATTATAACTCTCATAAATAAGAGTCAGGAAAAAAATCCAATAGTCTCAATAAGCGTAAAATCGCTATTATTTCTAGCATCCCAAAGCTGTCATTTTCAGTTCAGTTCGTTTCAGTAATTCGTGAAATAATTCCAAAACTACACGCAAAGAACTTTTTTCGAAATTTAACGTGAGCAGGCATAAGTGCAGATCTTTCCTTTATTATTATATTCTTTTAATATTTCAAACAAATAATTAGCAACGCAATACAAAAGTTTTTGTTCTCTCTAATAATATTTGTAAAATTTCTAAACTCTACATTGAAAAATATACATATTAGTAAAATAACTTTGAAAATAAGTACAATAGCTGAAATTTACGTCGCGGCATGTAAAATTAAGTGATCAGTGTTTGGTACCTATAAATTCGAAATATTACGCAAATTTTAGTCTAACTAGCTGCTTCGTTTGGATGCATTTAAATAGATCAAATGTACACACTTAAAAATTATGAATTTAACACGAGACGTTAAAAACAGATTTCCTGTAAAATTATGTCTCCTGAAACTGAAACATTCGCAATTCGACGACAGATGAGTGTGATTGAATTTATTTTCTCATCTCTTTCAACTCATTCTTATGTGCTAAAAGGCCACTTGCATATGTCTGTCACAGGAGAAAGAAATTTAAATGACATTTTGGTAGTGTGTAAGATGATTTTTTTTGCATGATACGTACAGCCAAAAAATATGAAAATTACAAAAGATTGTAATCATATTCTCTTGAAAAATACACCAATGTACTTGCTAGAAGAGATTGAACTTCCAATAACAATTTGATGCACATGAAAGGAGTTTAAGGCGTATTCTGTTTGTAAAATTTAGAGCCACATACTGACAAGTCTATATTCCAAATTCATTAATTTGAACACTAAACTATCTAACGAACACAAGAAAATAATTTGGATCCTACTTACTATTTTGAACCCATTAACACACGGGACTAACGGCATAACTTCCCTGGCGAAAGAAGGCGTGATCAGAGATTTTCCGTCTCAGAAAATGCCAGCGGTGCCGACGGGAATTGATTCCAGATGGACAGGCTCGAGAGGAAATTACGCATAACTTTCACCCGAGCAGGAACGAATAACTTGATAACTGGCCATATTATTCAAGAGCTCAGATTAAGAAGTAAAATACCTGAGGATAATACCATAAAATAGTTCCCACAATGTTATGCAAATACCAAATTGAGGTAAGGTAACACCAAAATTGTACCTCTTAAGTATTATCAGGTATCCGAAATAACAAATTTTTTTATTCGAGAGATATTTTGCTTGCAATTCTATTTAAGAGCTATTTAATCAAATATTACAACACTCAATTTGGAAAATGTGATGATTTTATTCGGATGCAGAGAACGTTTCAAAGGATGTCAAAGAAATTCAGTAAAATTGGAGATTTTTTATTCAGATTATGAAGAAAATTTGTTAGCTTACTCAGTGAAATATCTCTCAGTTACATCAAAATAAAATGATGAAAAAGTTCTCATTTGCTTAAAAACAAGTTCATTTTTCTAATGTTCGCTGAATAAATGTAACATTATTTTACAAAGGCCAAATGAAGAAGCTAGACTCACATTACCTCTCGTAACCGTACGTTACCGATAGAAACCAAAACAATGGTATCTTTTTACAAACCGAAAGATGATGAAACTAGCCTAGAGCTGTTTTATTCTTGATTGTCAAGATTTTCAGCCTCAAGCTGGTTCATCTCCCGTCGTAGCCACTGACAGGAGTGTTCTTTTGGGCACTTTCGTAACTAGTCCGTGGGTGAGATTCGAACTCGTGACTTTGGTGAGAACATCGGGATTACTCCATACCTATAGCTGTTATGCAAAGAGTATTCTATCTATCTCTCTTGTCTTACATTACCAATCAGATCAAGGCCGGTGTGGCCTCTGCTGTACACGGAAGTTGTCTCCATTGTATTCGGTCCATGGCTGCAGCTTGCAAGCATCGCTGTCTGTGAAGTGTCTGCAGGTCGCCTTCTACTTGATCGATCCAACTTGCTCGTTACGCACCTCTTCTTCTTGTGCCCGTCGGTTTGTTTTCGAGAATCATTTTAACTGGGCTGTCATCCGAAATTTTTACGACATACCCTGTCCTTCTTAATCGACCAATTTTAGCGGTGTGTACGAAGGGAGATTCTCCCAGCAACTGATGTCATTCCTCCAAGTTCCATCATGCATCTGCACTCCACCGTACCTCGTACCCAACGCCTTCTGTTCAAAGACACCAAGGCCCAGTTGGTCCTCTACTAAAAATGTTTCGTGGCCCTAGAGAACTACTGGTATAATTAATGTATTCGTCAACTTTGTAGTTCGTTGAACTTTGTGCGATCTGAGCTTCCTTCCAGGTCCAAATTAGGCACGATTGCCAGCCATAATGTGCCTTTGTATTTTTCAGCCGGTGTCGTTATCGACGGTCACTAATCAGCCCAGATACACAAATTCGGCTACTACCTCGAATTCATCACCGTCCATCTCTCTGTTGTTTCTCTCTCTCCCTCTCCCCCTTTCTCTCTAAATGTTTCTGACAAGGTCTTAGGCTCACTTTCGTCAAAAGTGAAGCTACTCAAATTTGAGTAAATGCTGTTGGAATTGACAAATCGAAAAACTTCAACTACCCAAGCTACACACAAGTTCTCTAACGGTTGAAAATACATTTATATGACTAGATTTGGTTTTAAATAAGCTCACTAAACATAAAATCATGAATACATGATGCTCGGGTGATTATTCCTAATTTGAGTATCTCCACTTTTTACGAAAGTGAGTCAGAATCGTCCGCAATTTTTGTGGCCGTGTAGGACAAACTTCATAAATTGAGCAAGATTTAAATTGGCTTGCGATTTGAATACCGCTAAATGGCCGCAGCTTACAACAACTGATAGTTAGTATTAGTTCACAAGATTTTTAATTTTAATTTGCGTGAATGTGAAATGGCTCATTCGCAAGGTTTCCAAAATAGGAGAAGCAATTGTAAACAACAGACTTTCTCATTCTCTCTCTCTCTCTCTCTCTCTACCTTTCTATCTCTGTCTCTATCTCTCTGTGTCGCGCTGTCTCTCTTTCATTGTTACTTACACGGCTATAAAGTAATGCAGGAAAATTTCAAAGATTGAGCGATGTTTTGCTTGAATCGAAAATTAACTTTCGATTTGAATTTCGGAAAGTGGCCAAAACTTTCCTCCTCTGACAATTTTAATTTTTTTTTTAATTTGTTAATGAATACGTAGAGAGCGAACTCTATACGGCTCATTCGTAAAGTGGCCACAGTGCCCGACCAGTAGAGTATACCTTAAAAATAACAATATAATATCAAAGCTTGTTACGACTAATTGATTAGAATATAAATTTGCCAAGGACGTTTTCATCTAGATAATTGTGTATCAACTTATAACAAATTAAGATATAATGCCCCGCGAAGCAAAATCTGCGTGAAAAAATAAATTAATTCTAACAATATCTGATATGATTTTGTTACATCGTAACAACACTGTTACAAAGTTTGTTTTGTTCATGTTATATCTATGTCATAGTTTGTTATAATGTTGTTACCGCTTGAGCACTTTTTGCCACAATTTCTGTTATTTTAACTACATCCGCGATCTGAATTCTTACAACCTCTGTTATGAAAACAGCGTAACTGAATAGCAAAACTTTAAATTAATTTGCTGTTTCCTTTTGGTCGGGTGGACACATTTACTGTTCACATACATATGTGAAAGACACATCAGTGTCGAAGACGAGCACTCAACACAATTTATCTTCGCAATGGCTACAATAAAACTATTTGGTCATTTGGTGACCTTCCTCAATGCCAATTTGCCGTTTAATAAATTTACTGGAGGCAAAATGGTTTTAAAATGCTTTCTGAACTGATCATAGTAAGATATTTTGAATAAATCCTAAAAAGACATTTCAAAACAGCATTTTACGAGTTCATAAATTCAAAATAAAACCTTTGATAGGAGTAAAAGAAATTTTAGAAGACAAGGTTTTAAGATCGTTGTAAAGAAACTGTGTAAGATCTCATAAACCTGACTTAAATATAAAACCTATTGCAGACTTGGTACCATAATAAAATCAAATTATTTTGGTGGTTTTCATAAAAACTTTACAAACTTAATAAAGCTAGATGATTTGGCCATGTTACTTGGGCTAGGGTCTCATGTTGATAAGAAGAAGGATATTTCCATTTTAAAACAATATAATTAATAGTTTATCAACTGTTAAGACAAAGGAAAACCCTCAAACACATCTACTCTTACCGAATCAACTAGGAGTAATCAACCGATAGCGCGATAGCCCCGCTTTTCCCCCCTTGCATCATGCTGGACGAATGTAACCGGTAAATGGACGCAGAATGACACCTGAAAATGGAAGCAAAAAGAACTCCTGCAATTACGAGAGCTCACACACTCTCTCTCTCTAGCGCACGTCTAGTTGCCTAATGGAAAATAAATAGCGCACTATTTAAGTCTACCCCTGCCTGTGCCGTCTAGAATGGTGGTGCATCTTAGTGCAATGTTTACAATCGTCCAACCATGTTTGCGTACAAATACCGTGGCAACACGCCAGGCCACGCCACAGTGACACAGTGACCATCAGACGCGACGCGAGCTGGGTTCACTTTCACGGCCTCTGCCGACGCGGAATTGCTCTAAATTAGTGCTGCTCAATAATTGTTTAATAACATTTAATTAACTAATTTTACGCGGCTAGGTTTGATTTCACACATCGCACGATTCTCACTCTTCCCTTTCTTTCTGTTTTATTCCACAGGTGGCGTTGCCCTGGACCAACCAGCAGCTGCCATGATCATGGAAGGGCTTGAAACCTGGTTGCGCTACCGCATCACACATTCCTCCTGACCGAATCAGGGCTGCGGCGCACTTTAACGTGCTCAGCTTCGACACCTGTGGCCTTCGCCTTAAGACAGCGCCGCCACGACGACATCGTTGGGCTCACAACAACAAACAACCTCACACGACACCGAATAACAATCATCATCACCCAGCCCAATCACCACCAGAGCCACACGGCGGCCACTCATCACCGACGCCATCATCACCACAATCACAGTCACCACCAAACGATTTACCAAACATCCACCACCTCCAGCTCTACATCGACACCCCTCCTCCATCACCACCCAGACAAACCTCCACCTCAACACGTCCACCAATCCCAGCAATTCCCACCACCCGCACCTGAGCTCGCTGAGCACAACATCGGCCAGCGTCATCACCTGGACCCGAACCTGCACCAGTCATCGGAAGACCAATCCCAGTCCCAGGGTGACGCTTCAAACCGCACATCCCAACACACCCGTCACGACCTCCGGGGACATCCCGTCCTTCTTCGGTCCGTCGACCGTCGTCGAGCCACCACCTATCACAGGTGTCGCAACCCATTTCTCCACTCCTTCCATTATCTTTATGCGTCCGATTAATGACAAAGTGCCACCCCTATCAATTAACGGAGTCCACCTCCCTGCGAAAGATTAATCAACATTAGCCTGCTACCGCTTGTCTGCACCTCCTTGCGTGCGCTGTGCAGCCAATCCGGAGAACCATTGAGTGCTTGCCCGCGATAGTGCCAATCCGACAATCACGCCTACGCGCGCTGCTACTTCAGTGATTTGCGCTTCGCGGGTCTCAACCGCTTCGTGACTGATCTCCGAGCGCGTGAACGCAACACGCGGGAGCATTCCGAGATAATGCCAAAGCTAATAAATAATAAATGCTCGGATGCTACTGCAGAATGGCAGTGCCCCCTTTGGGGCATAAATGACCCTCCGTTGCTCGGCACCAGCGGAATTGTCCGAAACCGGCGCCAACATTGTATGAGTGCCTAGCTTTGACTAGATCCTTGCGTGCCAATAAATTTGCCAAATATGTTGAGCGCTACATTGCCCTCTCGTCCGCTGCATGACCGACCGACTGGTTATTATTAAATATGACTGAAAAACAAACCGAAAAAGAGCAGACGGGCAAATAGCACTTCCCTCTCCCCTTTCTCGATGACCCAACCGGCGTACCGGCTGGTCGATCGGTCGGGTAGGTCGAATGGTAATATTGGCAACTGAAAATTAGTCGCAGGAAAAGTAGTGAGATTCCAGCGCTTTAATGATGGTCGGAGGGCACAAATGGCACCAGAAAGTTTACCGATCAGAAAACTTGTTGCCGCTCGCCGCAAAGGGAAATTTCCAGTGCACGGCCGCAGCGCTGCCGCGGCGGGCGGGCGGGCGGTCGGGCGGGGCGGGTCAGCGGTCGGTGGGTAACTGCTATTCCACATGGTAGCTGACAATGTTCCTGTAGCTCGCGAATGCCAAAACTGAAAACTGCACTAAGCAGCAACTAGCAACAGCCGCCGTTGCGCAAATTATTGCGCGGCCAGTTGGAGAGAGAGATGCGTTCTTGAACCGACATTAGCACCCGCGTGATGGTGGCAGATGGTTTGCGGCAATTTTGGGATTTGGGTTTGCAGTTTAATCATCTTCACCTGAATTTTATGAAGTTTGTCTGCAATGGAATTTTGGCCGCTGGATGGAAGGCTGACTCCGACTAGGAATTCTATTAACTTGGATTTTTTTTCGGTATGGAGTCCTTTTCTATATGTGCCTTTATTTTCTAAATGAGATAGTGCAACGAAAAACGGTCAGATTTCAATAGTCAGTAATTCAGTCATTCCTTATTAGATTTTTGATTAATTTTTCATTAATCAACTAGAACTCAAACTGATGTTTTCGAAACCAAACCAAACCAAAAAAAAATACAGATGCGTTAATCGATTATTCCAAATGATTGATTTAGGAGTTTTCAGCACGTGTTTTGATTCATTTTCATGAATTTAATTCTAGAGAACGGTAAAGCCCTCTTCTGCTTTTAAGATTGTTACATGCTCTAAATCACACTCCAGGCAGCACTCCCGTTCTATTCTACTCAGTGACTGAGTAGAATTGTACTCCTTTCTCTTTTTCTTACACGGAAATGTTACTCAATTTTCGTAAACAGACATTATAAGACAATATTGGGATATTATCGCCAAACAAACTAACTTAACGTTGTATAGCCCATAAAGCAACTGTTACAATTGAAGGCTTTATGTTTTGAATGACCTAAAACTAACAAGATTATCCTATGATGTCTGTGGACGTTTCAGAATATGCATTGTATATGTTTGAATAGTTATCGTAGTTTTGTATAGCCCAAGAGGTTACTACTGCACATCTTAAGTTCTGAACGCAAGTCAGTACTTGAACATCCCAAGATAATCTGATAACGACTGGGGAACTTACAGAAGATTCACTGAATCTGTTTGAATGCATATCGTCACCTTTCATAGGTTTTAAAGCTAATGTCCAGAAAGCTACAGTTACGGCTGTAGATTTTCAGTTTAGAATTCCAGGGTTGTTTGGATAATCTAGAAAATTATCTCGTAATGTCTGTTGATCTTCCAAGATATTCAATGATCATTTTTTAATACACAGCGTAGAGCTTTTGTTGCATCTGTAGGTCCTATGTTCTGATCTAATGGATAGTTTGTATGACCCATGACCCATGACATGTCATATTGCTTTAAAATCTTTTGTTGATTGTTGAGTTTGTTGAAGAATATTAATTGAATATGTTTGAATGTATAATGCAACTTAAAATCTTAAGTTCTGAAAGCCATGACAGTTTGGATGGCCCAAACTATCAGCAAGTTATAAAATATAGTCTGTTGAACTTCCAAAAAATTCGTTGAATATGTTTGAATACATAAAGTCACCTTATACAACCCAAAAAGCTACTGTTACAATTCTAGATCTTATGTTTTGAACTTCAGAACAATTTAGATGTCCTAGAATATCCCAAGATTGTTGCATTATATCTGTTGACCTTCTACACTATTATTGTTAAGTACATATTGGTCTTTTGCATGCTTCAAAACCCTACTGTTACAAATTTAGATTTTATGTTCTGAACTCAAGGACAGTTTGGATGACCCCGATCATCCCAGTTTATCTTGTAATGTTTTTCTTTCGTTCTAAAATATTCACTGAATATGTTTGAATACGTAGCGTTACTTTGTTAGCCCAAAAATGTATAGTTACTACTGTAGATCTTAAGTTCTGAACTCAATGACAGTTTTGGTGACCTATAGCTTCTCAAAATTATCAAATAATGACTGTTGACCTTTCAAAAGATTTATTCAATATGTTTGAATACATATCATAATCTTATATACCCCTAAAAGCTACTGTTACAACTGTAGATCTGAAGTTCTGAACTCAAGTGCAGTTTGGATAACCTAGAACATCCCAGAAAAATACACCAATATGGAACATTTATCACCAAAAATTTAATAATACGTATGCATATGAACCATATTCTAAAACAACGCTTTAAACTATTAATAAGGCCATTAATTTTTCATCCTGAACTTCTTCATATTCAGGATGTTCTAGGTCATCGATTTGGCCTAAAAATCATGTGTTTTTATACATATCCCAGATAGAAGAATTGATGTGGAACCAATTTACCGAAGACAGGGTACACTTTTATTCAGTCTGTGATTTTAATCAACCATTTTCTTTAGGGCCTGTTCATAAACCACGTAGACTCAGTTTTGAACATCTCAACCCTCCCCCCCCCCCCCCCTTAGTAGACTTTCCTTCATACATGTTTGTAACTGTTTGTATGGAGCGTAGACTTTTGCCAAACCACCAGCCCCCCCCCCCTCCCTCTAAAAAAGTCTACGTGCTTTATGAATAGCCCCTTATGGGGTCATGATACCTTAGGCCTGAAGGACTTAATTTACCTGTTAAGACAAGGTTTACCATTTATGAATTTTTAAATCGTATGTGGCCCGAAATCAAAATTGTTCTCTATTGAAGTTTATGCGTAGAAATATTTCCGATCGATTGGTGCAAATATATAGATTTTTTTGAGAAATGCCTGAGATATAACGCGCTCAAAACATGACCACTTTTCACGGATCGCGGAGATAGTTTTACCTCATGTAGACTGTTTTTGTATTCACTGTTTTTATGTGTGATTTTACCATCTTTAGCTGTCCAATCTATAGTTCCACTAGAATATGTTAATTAAATCTAGCAAATCCATATCTACCTTTGAGTACAATTTTGGGGTAATAAATGTTTCATGCAATTCGCACTTTGATGAGGAACTTGGTTTTAGTATTGTCACTGGCAAGTCTATTATGTACTTTCTTCATTTTCTTCTACTACTAATGTTGTGTGTTAAATCATGTACCATTTGGTTGTCACTGTCAGACGACACCACCGCACTGTCCTGTAAGGCAAACGGTGTGCCCAGCGGTGTTGCTTCCAATATTTCCCCGGCCCGCAAACCTGTTCCGGTCTCCATATTTGGTCCTGTGTAACCTTCAAGGTCTTAATCTGCTATCTTAGCTGTAGCTCTTATCAAGACATTACTGCTGGATCAGGCCCAAGCTTGCCGAATCCTACCATCTTTAGATATTATTGGCTCCTCCACAATTCCCCGGACCCACGACTTTTGATTCTTGCCATCCACGACATACACCAGAACACCTGCCCTTAGTGGCTTAGCCTCACCAAACCACTTGGTACTTCGGTTGCTCAACTGCACATACTCTTGAATCCACCGTTTCCATCGTTCTTCGACCTGTTGTTATGATTGATTATACGCGTTGCGAAGAGCATCAGCGGAGTATGGTAGCCGAGGAATTACGAGCGGTTCGTTCGGTGATACACCTTTCAAGAAATGCTTTGGATCAATAGTGCATCGATCGACCCTTCGGTAGATCCTGCGCCTCCACAATCGACGTTTGAAGGATTTCATCGGTTAATCTTAACGTCAAGCGCCTGTAGAGCTCCCTTCATGGTCCAGGCTGGACTCTCCCATAAGCCCCCCCCATTTCCCCCAATATGTGGAGTGGCAGGGGAAATAAACCCCCTAGCAGCACATTTTTTGCAAATCAGTTTGATCAACTTCAGTGTGACTTAATTAGGTCACAATCAAGTTGCTGCAACCAAATGTGACAGCTTTGTGTTGCTTTGGATCGGTAACTGCTTCAGCACACGCTTCTCCAATGATCCGGTTCTTTTCGAAGATCTCCTTGTTTGCAGCCTTCAGGTTTGTGCCGTTGTCGGAGATGAACTTCAGTGGAGGTCCACGGCGGCACACCGTGGACGACCTCAAGATGTACTGCACGAACTGCCAAGCAGGTGAACAAAACTATTTACCTTTTCTGTCGACTGCGTCCTACAATCACTTCAACAGATCCGAAACAGTTAACCCCTACATTATCGAAGGGACGAGTATGACGAGAGAGCCTCTCGGTCGATAATGGCACCATCCTAGGAGTCCTAGGTTGATTCCGGTATACCTTGCACCAAAGGCAATTGGATGACAATTATTTCGCGACTGCGTAAACGTTCTCGATGTAGTTGACCGTTGACACAATTCAATTTTAACTGTTTGACGAAAAGCATATCCAAACACTTCGCAATAATGTTGAATGATCCTTATTGTCGTTTCATGACTATCCGGAAGAATGATAGGAAAGCGTAGAGCAAACGACAACGTCTCGGCATTCTTTGCTCTCCTTTCCATGCGAATAAAGGGTGTTCCGATCAAAATTTGGTCAAACGGTAATGTGTGTGAGTCGATCAAAGTTTTTATTAATAATTGTCAAATTCTTTTTCCTTTTTCAAATTCAATTAATGCAGAATACAGGAAAAATATTCAGCCAAGCGTCCCTGTTATCGAATACGAATTGCCGGGTCTTTCGTTTAACACCTGCCATGAGATTTTCTACAGTTCCCTTGATCACTTTATTCGCCACAGAACGCCAGTTTGCCTTGACCTGTTTCTCGCTCACAACAGCTTTTTGAGTCATCTTAAGATTCCGCTTGACGATGGCCCAATATTGTTCGAATGGGCGCAGCTCTGGCATATTGGGAGGGTTCTTGTCCTTGGGCACCACTTGAACGTTGTTGGCAGCATACCACTCCATGGCCTTTTGATGCCAAATCCGGCCAAAATAGAACGGAACAATTGTGTCGCTTCAGGAAAGGCAGTAGATGTTTTTGTAGGCACTCGCTCTGATAAATTTCCTGGATAACGGTTCCGGTTGCAATGTAACCGTTGCCTTTCAAACAACAGGTACAGATGGCTTGCCACAGCAGATGTTTCTTCACGAATCCAGCTTTCTGGCTATCAACAAACGTTCACCGAACACTTTTAACACGTTGGTAACAGTTGATTCAGCCACATTCAAAAGTTTCGTACCAGCTTGGTGTGAAAGTAGTTTGGATTTTCGCCATGCCCGTGCAAAATTTTGATGCGTTGCTTCTCTTTCTTCGACGACATTTTGATAACTGAAGTGCTAATCTAAAAATCAAAATAGAGGTATCATGCTACACGCACACATCTTCCAAATGAAGGGTGTGCAAATTTTAACAATGCACGATAAAAGGAAATGCGTCAAGTTTAAGCTGACCAAATTTTGATCGAAAAACCCTTTAATCAATCAACGCAGATAGGCCCTTTCTAAATATCACGCAAGATTTGTTGGAGTAATAATATGAAAATACACTTTAGAAGCACAATCAATTTAGGAGCACAATCAAATCTTAAAAGTAATGAAGTCATGTCTAAATGTACTCAAGACACAATCCAAATTTTTATTCACTCACATTCGGACGTTGAGCGCTGATTTCCCCCCAACCGAATCCCCTCAGAAAACTGAGTATGACGAACCCAACCTTGTCCGTAGATTCGTGTGTCTGTAAGGCGCATCATACACACAAGCACACACGCACCGACAGGGCATTCGCTTTGGCTTTTAATTTATGCTGATAGTGTAATTTATGTTTTCGATATTCCTGCCCCTCACCGCTTCCCAACCCAGCATCTTTTCCGCCGGCGAAACCAACGCGCCGCACCGAAGTCAATGTTTTGATGATGTTGTCGATTTAAAACGAAACCCCCATAACTCCTCCCGATCAGCAGATTTCGGATAGCCGCCCGGCAGAGAGCGCGCACCGGAAATGGCCATCAACGCAACGCGTGCGAGCTCGCCGTTTGCCGGGATTTGTCGGAGAAGAAATTCGGAGCTTAATCATCTGTCCCGACGAACTTTGATGGACAACAATCCTCCCTGGCAGGCACGCGAGGTGGTTGTCCGTCAGCAAAAGATGCAAGGAGAGGAAGAAGCAACAGACTCTGGTCGCGGAGGGTTGGTCGCTGGGAATTAGTGTCATAATTATGTCGGGTGAAGACTAATTTAAAAATCTGTCCATCACGAGGCTTGATTCGGGGAGGGATCAGCGGCAGGCTTTTGGGCTCCGAGAGCGTTTGTTTTGAAAAGGCGATAATCATTGGTTTCGGGCGGGCAAAAGTGCGAGACTATTCTATTTAGCTGAGTCGTTCTGACTGGCTTGCGGTGACCTCCTCCTCCTTCCAATTATCGCGAGCGGTTGCGGTGGAATGTCCGCACTGCGGATTGCGACATTGCTTCGTTCTTCGGGTGCTCGGAAAACATCAGGTTTGAAAAATGGACCGAATAGGAAGGTGTGGGGATTCCAAGATGAGTTATGGTTATGAAACGAAAGTCTATTAATAGGTCCCCTCCCCGTTCGGAGGAGCAAACGTGCCTTGCGCGGGATGAGTGGCTGGGAGTGCGTGTGTGACAGAGAATTATGTGCCAAAGCGGGACATCGTTCGCCCCCTCCCCGGCACCCCCCTCGGGAACTGGAGTGTGTCTAGAGAATTAATTCATAAATTATGCTGATGAACGAGGTAAGATTCGGACCGGGCCGCGTAAGTGTGTATATTTGGACCGGGCATGCCAGGGATCATTCTCTTCCGTCGTCGTCTTACGGCTGCTGCTGCGAAGGTGCGACAGGCAACTCTTCTTACGCTTTATCGCTGAGCGTTCTTTTGTAGCTCTTAAGAGTTTCTTCTTTCCCGGGGTGGTGTATTTTTAATATTTTGTTCCCTTTTTCTTGTTCTTGTTACTGATGGGTTCGCGTCGTTGTTGTTTCGGAACGGCGCGCGAGCGTCGTTGATGGCTTTGTAGGTGTGGAACGAAGTCTCTCGGGTGTGATACGGCAAACAGGTTTTACGGTGGGCTTTTGCCTGATTGTGTGTGGCGGCCGTTCGGCATGGAACGGGGGGGTTGGAAAACGAACGAGGAAGAATCACTTATTGTGTCTGGGCTCCTCGACAGATCTCTATGAACTTGAAGGAGGAGGAAGATCATCACGACTCGGAACGCACCTCTTCCGCTGTTTTGAGTCGAATAATGAAAAGTGCATTCGCATCATCATCGTCATCATCCACTCCCGGAACGGAACGGTGGTGATACCAGCCAGTGCTGCTGACAACACGGGGACAAACCGTTGCCTAGCCATATATTGTCGTTTGGAATGAAATTTATTGCGTGGCTGAGAAATTGTATTCAAAAGTTTCAGAATGCACTGAAATTTTGCCCACCACTGTACCAATTGGGATTCTAATTTATTCCACCTTTAATATGCTGTCACTTTAAGAACGTATTCAATCATATCCGACCGAGGAGCGCGGTGGCGGCTACAAGAGCAACACCAACAGCATCTTTGCAATAGGAGCTGATAGATAGCTGATGAGTCAGGTTTTGACATCGTGTCATATCAGGTAACTAACCCGGCGGCCACACCTGGGATGACGGAGTGAGTTCACGTCGATCCTCGCGAACCCGTTCCCAGCTTGGGAAAGGATTTTAGCCGCCGGGTGACTGCAGTCCGTTCAGTGCAAGGAAGATAAATTTAAAAATAAATTATTACATGTGTTGAATGATCAGCTGCTCAGATGACGACGACGACCAGAGACGGAAAGGGCTTGCCTTCTTCTAAACGATGATTGCAGTGTGTCTTTCTTGCGCGTAATAAAGTCATAAATATGACGCACTAGTAATTTAGAACATTTTTTTTTTAAGTGCGGTCCCGCTATGATTGCACTCAGCTGTTGGCTGTGGCCGGGTCGCTGTTGGTCTGGCGATGCTAAAACATAAATGGACAATGTCCGAGCGATAAGATACGAGCTGGAGGTCATTTTTCGAGAGGAAAGTTCATGTTATGGATGATAAATCTTGGTGCACATGCGACAGGTTTCTCTGAATTGAGTAAGTGCTTGAGGACTTCCCTTGGGTAGGAGAAAATAAAAGGTATTTCGAAGGTCATCGACGAGATTTAAACGACGGTTTTCAAGTATTTAAAGAGAAAATTTGTCATAGAGTTTAGGAGGGGATCTATATCTGATTCCAACTACAATCATCGATTGAGACCAATCCGATTGCTCACGTTCAACGACACACGCTCAACCCGACGATAATCCTCAAAAACCAGTTCTGCAAAACAAGGGTTTTTTTCATTTCGTGGTCTATTATTTCAAGTAGTTAGCTTTTGAACGCAGGCCTGAAAGTAAAGATTCAATAACTAATATCAGATAAATGGATCAACTGAATTGGAGTTTTGACAACGGTACTTTTTCGGTTCAAATAGTTTCCTGTTGCCAATGTGTATTTTTCACAAATGTCTGAAAACAAGACAAAATTATGAACTGTTTTAAGGCTAATATTCTACAGGGTGAGTGGAAATTCAGTGCAAAATATAGTCATAAAAATGAGAAACTTGCATGAATTATCATTTCAAATGTTTTTCCTGTTTGGTACATCTTTAACATTTGTCGTAATTTAGTTGAGCTCAAATCTTTCTCTTTTAATTGCCGCATACTTTGTTGGAAAACGTCAAAGCTGGCCCGTACGCTATTTTCAGGCATATCCTTTCATATTTTCACCAAATGATTCTTAAACGTTTCCACGGTTAGCCCTTTGATATTTTTTACACTATCCATGTAATATTTGCTTAATATTTAATGGAACCTTCAATATTTTGGAGAACCACCTCCCTTGGAATCATTCTGGAGCCTTTGAATAGCTAGTTTATCACGAGGAATATCAGAAAGATGTGCTGCATACACCTGATCATTTTGCCGGTCTTTAGCAGGAACAGTTTTTTGTCAAAAAACCGAAATTCTCAATCACCGTGCTGCTCGAGCAGCTTCCGACATCTTTCGACTCTTGCAATCTTCTGCTTTTCAGGCAAGCCACGCACCCGTTGTTTTTCGTACGGATTTAATTCAAGGTCGTCTTTCAAACACCCTTGATCGTTGACTGCGACATCCGCTGTTCTTTGGCCAGCTTCCGGCCAGACTTACCAGGATGACACCGAATCTCTCTCATTCGTTTGATGGCTTCCGGCCGTCTGACAATGCATTTACGGCCAGGACTGGAAGGTATGTGTCAAGAACCGATTTCTTCGAATAAACAATCAAAAACAACTTGCAATCTGTGTTGACATTCAAATACACTCAAGAAAAAAAAGGTGCAAACATGTCTGTCATTAACCCATTCAGAGTTACACATGTTTGAAAACACTGGCAGCAATTACCACTCACACTGAATAAAAAAAATCATACAAAATGACACCGATTCGATTTCTTGTAGGTTATTTCCTCTCGAAAAACTCGCCCATTTTGAAGAATCAGCGTGGTTGAAATCGCGGAACGAAAAAAAGGAAAAATGTGCTTTGAGTTTAAGTTAAGATACACGCAACATATTCCTAAGAATTTTTGCTTAAAATTCGTCGTCTTGCTTGCTCAAATGAATAGAGCCACAGACGATGTTCTTATGCAGAGGATACATCCCATTTTGCGATATGCTGCTTATAGTTGGTATCTATGTTATAGGGAAGATATGCACGGTAACCCAAACAAGGATCAAGTATAAGGCAGAATTGGCAAATACGTGCCAAAAATAGCCAATCCATCTAACTGTCCAGAACTTCATCCTACATAAAAATACTGGGCTCTGGTTAAGTGGAAACCCTTTGACACTAAGAAGAAAGCAAATGGGATCAACGATTTTAAGAGAAGATTAAGAGTCACCATCGCTAGCGTATCCGAGGATTCTGTACGGAATCTGATGGCGGGTGTATCTTAGGTTGGAATGACAAAAAGTAAATTACATTTTCTCGTTTGTGGTCCTAACATTAGCTCTCTAGCCCAGTCTGTTGCCGCACTGAAACTCAGAACAATAGTATATGTGATGAACTTTTAGAATTAATATTAATTAACTCCGATTTTTTTCCAAGGTACTTCTAAACACATTTGCACTTGTGATTAGCAAATCGACCCTCGAGACTAATGTTTTATGAATTTAGTCATAGATTTCTTAAAGTAAAGCAAAAAAACTTTTTTGTAGTTCAAGCAGGAATATCCCGAGAAATTCAGGTACAAACATCTTCGAAATTCAAGATCATATCTTCCAGGAGATAAGGAGGAAACTTCCTAGAAAATTAGGAAATGACTTCTCAGAGCTTCAAGAAGAAGTTTAAGAGAGAGGACTACTTAGAAGTTTGGAACATTCCAGGGGCATTTGAGTCCTGGAGTTCAACCACTGAGGGCGCTATCAAAAGTATCTCAAAAAGTCAGCAACAAATTTCAACAAAGCTCAGAACGTCCTAGAAATTCAGGAAAGGACTTCTCCGAAGTTCAGGTAAAGACTTTTTAGAAGTTTCAAAAGAAACCTCCCAAAAATTTAGTTGATACTTCCCAGAAATGATAGAAAGCTTTCCCGAAGTTCAGAACAGCACATTTCAGAACTTCAGGATTTCTCTTAGATCATAAAGAAACTTCTTCAAAGAATGGAACGAAACTTTCAAGAAGAAAAATGGATACTTCCTAGTAGTTTCCGCAAGATATTCCTAAAATTTCAGGAAAAAACTTCCCCGAAGTTCAGGAGAAAACTTTCTAATAGTCCAGAAGTTCAGGAAAAAGCTTCCAAACAAATTTATGGGAATTTTCCTAAAAATTCTGGAAAGGACTTTCCAAAATTTTGTTGAAATTTTCCTGGAAGTTAAGGATGGCACTTATCAGATAATTGAGTGGGGTAAGCTCAGGAAAAAACGACCCTGAATTTTAGAAAAAAAAACTTACCAGAGACGGTACTTAGCAGAAATTTCTCAAAAAATTCAGGAATCTGCTCTGACTCTCCAGAATTTCCGATGGAGATTTCCCAAAAGCTTATTTGAAACTACTCCTAAGTGCTGGAGAGCTTTCCTGAAATTCAGAATCGAACACTCTAGATGTTCTTGAACTTCAGGAATGCCCAGAAGTTCAGGTTGATACTTCTGAGAAAAACAGGATGAAACTTTCCAGAAGCATAGGGTGCAACTGTTGTATGGCGTATGAAAAGTTGCAAACAATTTCATTGTTTCAGCTTAATTTAGACGAACGAGGGATACTTTACACGTTGTTAAAATTAACTATTTTTTCTGTGTAAGCGAAAACACCAAAAATTTTCAACTGACTATAAATGCGTTTGATTTTACCATGCCTGCGATTAGATCAAAACCATGGTTGATATAAATTTAACGTCTGTCAATTATTCCACAAATATTTGGAGCCGGCTTTACCAAAGTTGAAATTTTCCTGCAGTTCAATATTGACCTGAGAAGTTTCGGTTGGTAGTTTTGAAAATAGGCATAGGCAAAATGGTAGTTTAACTACAAGATTTTTTCATGGTAGAAACTGGTGTTCTCAGGTAGTTCAGAAACACTATACGGCCACTCTTACTGAAAGAGTTAATGTTGGAGATCGGTGTAAGAGGTTCTGATAGTCAAGCGAACAAAATACTAGAAAATGTAAATCTCACATCCTACTGCGGTTGAAATTCCAATAGAATCTTTCTTCTCTCAAATAGTCAACGCGATTCCCAGAATATGCTTTGGCTGTAGACGACGACACCATTCGTTTATCCAGACTTATTGAAAATGAAGAGACAATGATGAGCAGACAAATTATTCTGACATGAATCTTGCAACTTTTTCAAGTTTCTAGATGGTTTTAATCTGAAAAATCTGATCGTATTTGAGGTTATTTACGAATCTGACTTATGGCATCTTCAGCAATGGTCTATATTTGTATACAACTTGACAGCTTATAATTTGCATCAGCAAAACTTGAATAGCATTACCTAAAATAGACCAACTTTGCGCTCCTCACACCGGTGTTGTATTTCTTGTTTTTAAGCCCATCAGCACCTGTCATCTTGTGAATCATTCAACATCAGAGTCAGAAGGTTTTTTCGCAAAATCTTTGCCTTGGATTGGTTTGACCAAATAATTTTTACTGCCAGTAGTGCGTCGTTAGCAGACGACAAGGCATATGTGCTCTTTCTTTTGGCTGAAAGTAAGTGTGTGAATGCCTGTATTTTATTTCAACGATATTAGATAATACTAATTTGTTATTTGGCAGCAGAAAACCAAGAGTCAAAACGAAAAGGATCACAGAGAAGCCCCAACATCGACCCTGATTCCGTTTCAGTCATCAGAGGCTGTTCCAGCGACTACACTTAGTGACACGTCTAAGTCCAAGCATCATCGAACTTAACACTGCTACTCTCAAATTTCCGAGCTTTGTTCAGGAAAAGTTGACATTTATACTGATGGATGATCCAAAAACGTGTGAAATTCCACCAAGTTCCAGAAACGTTGCAGGAATAGTATCAACACATGCAATGAACTTCTAGAATGTTTCACCACTACTGATCTCAAAAGGCGAGAAACTTCATGATTATCTTGAAACTTCCGGTGCAGTTATATTTAACTTCCAGACGTTAATGAACTTCAGTCAAGTTCACTAAATTCCACAATCTTACAGATATTCCGAAGTCTCACTGTCATGAGGATTTCGTTCAGCTTTCCGAAGGAGCTTGTATAAGTTCATAATCAATTCATGTAACTGCCAAGAAGTTCACCCTATTATCAGCATCCGAGGCGAGCAACACCACTTTCTGTCCGGTGCCAGCATCACTTGCACCAAACACGGCTACTTTTCAATAAAGTTGAGCTTTTGTTTAGTAAAAGCTGATATTTTACTCATTGATTGGTATTATCAAGTAGCGTGCATTTTTCTTTCAAAACTGCTGCAAGCACAGATCAAAACAAATACCTGTTTCAAAATGATGTAAAATAGATCCGGTATAAAACAAAATTGACAACATCGGTGCAGCAGTGTTTTGGCGTTTGATCTAAAAAATAAATCCTATCCGTGATTTGGACCACCGATGAAGATGCCCTAAGATACAAAAAAGATTCTTTTCTACAGCAAAATTCAGCTATTTCTTTCAATGATGCAACATTTGAATCAATGCTGTACGGGCAATTTATTGATATTTACACTGTAAATAGATCGTTTACATTACACCCAATATAAGTAAGCAGTTGCAACAGTAATCAGTTGCTTAATTGTTCAGAGGCTGCTCGTTACAGGGAGCACCGGAGAGGAAAACAACTTTAGACTTGCCCACAATGGATACGCTAGCGTTCCGTTGACATTAGTTTGACTGAAAATTTAAAAAAGGCAAACGCAAATGCAACGTATCCTTTCGACTTGAAGTTTCTGGATGATGTAACTTGCACATTTCAAAATGACGATCGGAACCTTACCCTGCAAATGTCATTCCTAGCATTTCGAACCGAATAGAAATCTTGAGTCTATGAGCTCTCAATCCTCGAAACTTCCCATCATCTTTGCCGTCGTTTTTCGTAATAAACCGTATATTTGCACCGCTTCACTTTGACCTACTCTGCCCCTCATTATCCAACAACAGCGAATAACAAAAACACACACTCACACCATCCTCACCATCATAATCACGGTCATCATTTCACAGTCCAAATAGTCCGGTAGTGGATCAAAACTACAACCGCAAAACCAAACCAGACAGCGGGTCCTGATCTTCACGACAACGATGATGATGGCACCGCTCGTGAAACCTAATTAGAACCCTCCGGTTTTAATTACCGATTCGACTGATTTATGCCTGCTGCCTGCGCCCGGTAGCCATCATTGCCATCATCTTTCTCTGGGATCGCCGTTTCACTACTGCCCGCTTCGTCCACCACCGTCATCTCTCTCGCACGATCAGGTCCGCAGCAGGTCTGTCGAGATCGCGTATCGCCTGGATTGCCAGCTGTTTGCTACTGTGTTAACTGTGGCACACAATGACGATGATAAAAGGCAGTAGTGGAGAGCATCTTTCATAACAAACTTGCTTCCAGTGAGTCTCTTATCTCGGAAGAGTGTGAATAAGCACTTTTTGCCCTCTGTTTGGGTTCTAAATTGAAACGAAGGAAGTGACTGGTTAGCGCGCGTTCGTGGCTGCCCCGTTCAAAACACAGCAAACTCACTTTTGCTTTCTATGGGGAACTTTCGCCACACCGAAATGTTACCAAGTACACAAACAATTAAATGTTAACATCCAACTAATTGAAGAACTGGTAGCATCACTTCGCTCTAGAAACCGAAGGAAGTGATTTTATTACCCTGTTATGCTAACAAGAGCCACGATTCTGACGACCAGGAACGAAGCGGAAAAACATTCGAACGAAATCAATAAAACCAGCTAAAGACAAGGCGTAAAAATCATGCACCGAGTGAGATTTAAATTTATTTTAATTTTATGCACAAAACGGAAACAGAAATTCGAATGCTGTCAAATTAAAAATGACCCCTCGTCCACTCTGTGCTAAGCTTTCGATTGGAATTTATAGGTGGCACTTTGTCTTAATTATAAATTTAAATATGTAACAGGTTAGAACCCCAACCAATATGATACAAAAACTTTCGTTTTCTTCTTTTCCCCTTTTCCCAAACGAACAGGATCCATCGAGTCGGACGATCTCTCTGCTGGAACCCCAAACCGTATCGAGTCCGTGTGGAAGCCTGTGCAGTCCGACGAAACAGGAACGCAGCACCCCCAATCGGTAGTCATCGAGGAAGAGGCTAGCAATACCAGCAGCAACGCAATGTACCCCTCACATCACCCTCGGGGCGCAGTCTTCGTCACATCACAGCAACAGTGTCAGCCAGGAGATGCATCATGATCACTCCACGGAGCACGAAGAGAGCAAGATCTCCTATCGGGGAATCTTCACAACTACTGCCGGTCCTGGCATGGGACTGCAGACGGCAACTGGTTCGCAGCTCTCGATCATGTCCGGACAGATGTCTCCGACGTCTGGACTGAGTGGATGGGGTCTTCCCAGCCCCGATAAGAGTCTATTTCAACCACCGATGTTCGGTCTGCTCGGACCCGGACCTCAGAGTTCTGCTCAAGCTCACTTTGCCGTAAGTCAACAGTCCGCTGCTCAAACCCCGTCTCCAGCGGGACATCATCAGCACCCTTCCCATCACTACAGCACAGACGAACGAAGTCATCAACAGGTAGAACTACTTGGTCTGAATATGGACTGTCCCAGTATTATCCTTAAGCAACCACCTAGCTATGCCAGTTGCGTACCCTCTCTGGACATGCAAGCTCAACAACAGCAAGCCCAAGAAATGCACCAGTACTCTCGCAGTCAAGCTTTGGGCATGGGTCAAACTCCTAAATATCAATGGCTAGACTCGCCCGTCGAATACGGAAGTCCTCAGCACAATGTAGTCATCCCCGGACCTTCATCGTCCTCTTCAACGGGCATTATTCCCAAACAGGAACCATTCAGCTCATCCCAGTGCCCCGATGTCAGCCAGCTTAGCCAGTTGACACCCCAGCAGCAGGCTCAGTATGCAGTTCAGCTAGCCGAGTATAATCCATCCACCAGCAAAGGCCACGAGATACTCAATCAGGTGTATCAGCAGTGCCCGATGCCATTGAAGCTAGTCCCTGTTAAACCACGAAAGTACCCCAATCGTCCAAGCAAAACTCCCGTTCACGAGCGGCCATATGCCTGCCCGGTTGAAAACTGCGATCGGCGATTCTCGCGGTCGGACGAACTCACCAGACATATCAGAATCCACACCGGGCAGAAACCGTTCCAATGCCGGATTTGCATGCGATCCTTCAGCCGATCAGACCACCTTACAACCCACATTCGGACACATACCGGTGAGAAACCCTTCTCCTGCGATATCTGCGGCCGCAAGTTTGCCCGGTCGGACGAGAAGAAACGCCACGCCAAGGTTCACCTGAAACAGCGGATAAAGAAAGAAAAGAACAGCCACGGAAGCAGCAGTGCAAATAACAGCAACAACAACAACAACAACAGTAGCAGTAGTCATCACCAACACCAGCAACAACAACAGCAACAACAGCAGCAGCAGCAGCAGCAGCAACAACAACAGCACCATCACCTGTCGGTTGCCCAGCAGCAACACCACCACCATCACCATCCAGCCAGTCTTCACTCACACCATCTTCTGCATGACGACATCAGCGGTATTCCGATTGTGTCTTCCTCCAGTGCGGCCAGCTTGTAGACCGAACTTTCGTCGATAGACGTTATGCGTTTGAATGATCCCCAGATAGAGCTAGTGCACGACGATCCGTTCATGGGCTACATCGAAACGGCTCCGGCGGCTCGACCCGGTTCCAGCGGAACGACGTCATCTCATCGTCGTCGCGCACCGCTGGACTCGATTGCCGACGGCGAAGACACTCCTTCCGTGGTCGACGATGTCGACGAAGACGTCGACGTTGGTGAGGAATCCTGTAGACATCCTTCGCCACCCCCGCCGCTGCCACCGCAACCACCACAACCATCCAACGTAAGTGTTATTGCCAGCAACAATAGGGAAAACGACGTCGCAACTGCTTCCGGGCAGCCGATTGTAATCGTTCTCCTGGTTGAGTAGGTAGCGAAAGACAGCTTCTTTCCGCTTCCATCCGAAGAAGAAGAAAAATCAAAAGGTGCCAAAGCATTCTCGTTGGATTTAGAATCCGATCACAGGCAATCATTCAATGCGCAAAATGTCACTCGACGGCATTCAACGCGCAAAATGTCACAGACACACATACATGAAAACGGAGAAGAAAATGGACCTCGGGTCTGCCTAAAAATTCAGGTTAAAAAATACCGCTCACGATAACAGAAAACAAAAAAAATCTACAGTGCAACTTGTTGATGTTTTCCAATTTGCCACGTACAGAATTCCATGCACTCACAAATACTTAAATGTTGAATGTTTTTTCTACAGAACAATTCAAAAAAAGAGATCAATTCCGGTGCACGCCAATTTTCAAAAACAGGCAATTTTAGATGTTCGACATATGCACCTAAATCATCCATTCAATCGAAAATGTATGTGTTGTACTTTGATTTCGGTTCACACGAACACACACACACAATCATCAAAAAAAAAAATACGCACCCACTATCTGTCTTCTCCACGCACAATCGTCCCCCGCGCGCTCTAGAAAATCGAAAAAAATACGAGATTTTCGCAAAAGAAAATGAAAACAAAAACAAAAATTGTTCTTTACTACAATTTTATCTCTAAACACTGTGATCTCAATTTATATGTAAAAGAGAACGAAAAAATAGACTTTTAATAAGGGAAAATGTTAGTACTGTAAAATGAGGGAAAACGAAGAATTTAAAACCGGTTGAAAGTTGAAAGTGCGCACGCAAAAGTTCTATTTTTTTTAAACCGAGCGCAGAGCATAGCCAACAAACGGGTCTCGTGTCGTCTGTCGTTTTGGGATAGGGAAGATAACAAAACAACAAAGCTCTGAACAGACGCAAGCACCCGAAACACACTGTTAGTAAAACTACTATCCGTTCCGTACTAAATGAAAGAAAAAAAAAGCAAAAGAGATTGAATTGCTACACTCAAGAAAAATGAAACTTAAATTAAGTGAAGTTTATGTTGTGATCTCTCTTCCCATCTATGCACAAGTGTAACACACGTACATATTTGCTTGGAATATGGAAATCACACGAAAGAGAGATAGAGAAAGAGAAGTAGGAAATTTCTTATAAAGAATACAAACTGTACTAAAACAAATGTACTAAAACGGTAAAATGTAACGATGAAGCTGTAGTTAGCGGATCTTTTTTTCTTTACATCCTAAATGAAAGAAATATGTATAGAATAGTAACTGACCCATAACAGAAAACAAACAAACAAATCAACGGAATGCAGCAAAATGTGACAATTGTGGTTGTCATTTTTCTCCTCGATTTGGTTCTGTCGCAAGTTGCAAGTTTCCTAGTAGCTTTCGTTTTAGATATTTTATATTTTTTCAGTGTACAAACCAGAGCTGAGCAAATCGCACACAAGAAAGTGCTGCCATAATAAGATATTTCATTTTCTAGTTGCCTTCGAAACAGAAAAGCACAGTTGTATATTTCAAAACGAGGAAAGAAAACTCTTCCCCAGGTTCTGCCAGTGCCATTAGCAAATTCTCCGCAGTTAAACAAGTTGTATTATTTAAGCATTTTTATTTTTCGTTTAGCTTGCCATACATCGAAACAGCAATGAGATTCCACCGATTTGTTAGGACGCGATCTCCCTTGCGAGGGAGGGTAAACATTAAGTTTTTTTTTCAGTGCTAGTCCGAGTGCTTTTAGGTTAAGACGGGAGGAAACTCTCATGTTTACGATAACCACAATAGACCAGTGAAGAACACACATTATTTAACACTACGAAACAGGAAAGTCACTTTAAGCGAGAATGGAAATTTATTGAAAATAAAAAAAAATAAAAACTAGGAAACGAAACTATTATCTGACTTTCGAAACAAAACATAACACAGTAAGGAACGAAAAGGCTTTAATTAATTAACAATAGTCGTTAAGCAAACGTTGAGAGAAATTTTCGACGGAAAGAAAAACTTATTCAAATTAATGTTTCTTTTTTATTTGCCAAATAACACACGAATTTTTGTTATCTTTTATCGCATTTCTTTTTGTTCCAAGAATTATTTTGTTTGTTATCACACATCTCGCCCCAAAATTCATCAAAATAAAAAATTAAAATCGACGCTGTATTTATTCTTCTAACTTCTAATGATAGTGAATAATTTCCTACCTGTAAGGAACGAATTTTCAATAATAAAAAAAGAATAAAACATACATTCCACAAACATTCTTTAGCTGTTTTCTTTTTTTCTCCTTCCTTTTGTTTTCCTCCGCTGTTCGTCTGTTTTGAATGATTTATTTTCAGTTCGCTCATTCTACACCTTTCGCACGATTTTCGCAAACACATCACCCATTTGTGCAGAATTGCCGAATCAATCTGTCAACAACAAAAGAAAAACTCAACGCGTAGAACGGGCAGTGTTGCCAGATTGGCTTGCCTGGAAATCAAAGGTGCAAAGAAATGCTACAAAGAAGAAACCAGTTGGTGCATTCATACGAAACAAGTAAATCAGGACCTGACCTATCTTTTTTTCCTTTTTGTAGTGCAAGTAGTAAAAAAAGGGACGATGGATTTCAAAACAAAATGTGAGAACGAAACGCAAGGGAAACCAAGTGTGACAATTATTTATGTTTTGCAACGTGACAGTTGCCACTATTGTTAGTAGTTAGGGAATATATAGAACACACTGCTGGAGAGAGCGAGAGGGAGTAGTGATGCGGTAAATTTACAGGTTCAAATGGCCTTAAACGTCTAACATTTATCAGTGACACTAAGTGATGCTCATCTGCCAAAAAAAAACACACACACACAAACACACATTGCAAGAAGCCCAAGAGAGCTCGGTAGTGTAGGCTTGAGCTCCAACAGAAAATTTGCTCTTAAAATCGGCCTATAGTGAAACCATAACAGAACAAAAGCTCGCTTCAGTGAAAGAAGAAACTTAAGAAGAAGAAAAAGTATACAAAGTCACTTCATAGCAAAAAAAAAACAAATGCGAAACGCGAGTAAAATATTAAAACGGCATGTGAGTGATTCATGCATACGGAACATTGGCTCTCACAACATCATGAAAAAGTCAAACGAACTCCGAAGAATGATGTCAATTTACAAGCGTTGATCAAATCAAACAGCACAAAATTTTGCAGTGAAAACCATCATGCATCAAATGCTCACGCGAGAAGATTTTCGCCTTAAAAAGGAAAACGAAAATCTAAACATTTTTTGGATGTTACTTATCTCAAATCCGACGTTTCTAGACATTTCAGAAACATCGGCAACCGTGTACGCTATTCTCTAGCATGTAAGCAAAATGAACACAAGATTCACATATATTTTAAATGACTATGTACCGTTATGCTAAGATGTACTGTTCATTGTAATAGATAGATTCAAAATTACGATTCATTCTATTGGTGACGAATTCGAAAACAATAAATTATACCTTTATGATTAGATAGAGAGCCGTCAGGCGCCGAGAAAAAAAAATAACAACATTATCAAAACCCTAGGTGTCATTATAGGATGTAATTTTCACTTGCGTTCAACATTTTCATCGTGACATAACTCAGCCCAGAGAAGAAGCAAAATCATCACAGTAATTATGAGGGACAGTAGTACAAAACAACATTATCGATGCAAAATCAAACACAAAAGATCGCTATTTCCAATCTGGCTATTGAAAAAATTTAGAAAAAAGGATATACCACTTCTAAGTACGTAAAAAAAATATATATCACTTATTTTTGGAAATTGTTTGCGATTTTGATATTCTAAACGATCGATACAATTACACACTGGAAAAACAAATATGCCATTCATTAGATGTACACTTCTATTTAAAGACCCCAAGCCCCCTCCCCCCATTGCTACCAAAAAGTTGGTAGGATAAACTGATTGTTAACATTAAGCATGAGAAAATTAAAAAAAAAAACGAACAAAAATCATCCCTAAAAAATAAGATCAACATCCAGTTCTAGAATGTGCAATCTGCTAACACTGGAGAGCTCTGGAACAAATTGGGAAGAATAATCAAACAAGAAACCCATTCTAATCATTAGGATTAAGAGTCAAAAGTAAAACTGCAAAAATCTGGTTGTAAAAACTATCCTTCATACAATCTATACGATATGAATTGCTCTCTGATATAGAAACTCATCGATCGGTTTTATGAGTTTTGTCCGTTTTTGATTGTTTTCCTGAACCGAGAAAAATTTGTAATCCTGACCTAGATACTGTGAAATGCAAATAAAATATTGTTGGAAGAAAAAAAATAAGTATTGCTGGTTTTTCTTTATTTAAATTTGAAGAA